>CAMZMU010000074.1:70782096-71027939 GCA_947311845.1 Poa pratensis
GGTGGAAGCATAGTATGATACCATGTGTGGTTTTGCCTCCTGTCTACGACAATCACGACGTGCTTCTTTGTTGACGTCCATCTACTACACCCACCCTCTCAATAAAATATATTTTTCTCCCTCCTTACTGCGCCGCTCACTACACTCCATGTCGCTTTGCTGTTCTTCAACAGTGATCTCTGTAATGGCTTGAGGTTTGGCTGATTGCACGCCTCACAATGAAAGGAGAAATGACCATATGACAAAGCACTTTGTGTGTTCCTCGTTCAAACTCTAGGTGCCTGTTGTATGCACGTGTGGCGAAAGACTGTAGCACACTCTAGTTCATAGTTGCAATCTTGGATCCAACCTCCGCACTAATAAGTTGTAGCTCCATCGCCTGTTTTCGAACTGAGTCTCTGGGGGCTTTTCTATATAGCTGATGATATCCACATTAACCTGGGCTAGCTCCATTTGCCTGGCATCAATCAGATGGCCTAGTATATGTTGTAAACGTATAAGTAACGTTTATATGGACTTGTTTCTGAAGTGCATAGTCTTTTCATTATTATTAAAGAGTTGATCTTTCAAGTTTTTAGCTAGTCAATTTGGAATGCTTGATAGACTGTTTGGGCATAACATTGATATTTAAAACCTCCCGCGTTGGCTGAGAACTGGTACTGTGTGTAAAAACAAGTGGGCACTTTGGCTGCTGTGTTCGTATGTACATCTTGCTTCAAACTTTGGCTTGTGCATTCTGAAACCAACAAGCGCTGACAATAACACTTTACTAATTACTGTATCCTCAATATTTTCTCTACCTTGACTATCCAAATAAGATCATGAACAAACATGTGCATGCACCCGTTACTTTGCTCTTGTCTACTTCAGTAATGGGCTTAATTTGTATGGCTGAAGTGAGGGCTGGAACTGCAGATTCCAGTTTGAAGAATATGCGTTCTAGTTTTTTTTATGTTTACCATTGTATGTACACCAGATGTAGGGCAGTATGTTTGCTTTTCTAAAACCGTAGTATAAGAATAAGCCAATAGCTAATTATCACAAAAAGTCTGGATGCTAATCAATAGGGAGCTTGAGGAATATGGTTCTCACTGTTAAATTCAAAGTGGAAAACAGCTATTCTAGCCTCTTATTGCTTGTGTAATAGTGGTTTCTACAATGTGTCTGTTTACTTTTGTGTTCCTTGTTGACAAGTCGATTCAGGTGGAAATAACTACCGTTATTTGTACTTCCGTAATAATTATATTGTTTTATTTTGCACTAGTTTCTTCAGTATTTGCTTTGGGAGTTATCAAGTTTTTATCACAGCTCAAACATCTTGGCACATAACTAAACTATGTTTTCTTGAATTCTCTCCAGGGAATCACAGACGAGTGTTTTCTTGCAAACACCATCTTTTTGTAACAGGACAATGGACCGAAAAGAATTCCTAAATCAGCTGAATCATGTAAAACTCGTTCCTAATATGTTTGGAACATATTGTGCATCTCGTTTTAATTTCCATGTTTGCCAGTAGCTCTGTCTTGGTGCCGGCACTCTCACAGTCATTATTTGAAACTTCACGGAATTTTGGAGGGTAAGATCCGCAACTGAGTGCAATTATCGTTTAAGATACCGATTCCGGTGCAATACAGGTCATGGAAAACGAAGTGAGATAGATTTGTAGCTAGAGTTTGTGTTAATTATGTTGCAAGTATATGTGGGTTCAATTTTTCAGCAGATATGTGCGTCCGGCCTCTGAAGATATGCAATTTGTGCATCAGATGTGACTTTTTATCGCTGTGCTTTTACGTCGCCAGTAACCCATGTGTCTTTGATGCCTAAGTACCTGATTGAGATTATCAAAGGAGAAGGGAGGCTAAACGGATCCCACATTCCCACTGCACAAATTTTCGTTGAGCTAAGTGTTTGCAAGTTAGAGCGGTTTGAACGTATGTTTTAAAAGTAGAAAGGTTATGTGAGAACCCATCATACATATGCCGGGCTCGTTGCTGGTCTGTAGGCACACGCTGGCATGATTTTCTTAGGAAAATGCTTATAGTCTGGCCACCGATACGCCCCCACTCCAGCCCAAAGCAATTCCAGCAATACCGCCAGCTTAGCATGTCTCAGTTCCAGCGCACGGTTAACCCATCGCGTGTGATGATTATTTTGGCCAATCTTGCTTAATTTTGTAATCAAATTAACTTTGTTGAGAAGCACATGTGAGATGTTGCAAAAATGTATGTGTGGTTTGATGCAAGTTTGTGTTTTGCTCCAGCTTTTTCAATGTTGCATTTGTGATCCCAATTTGTAATAACTCGTGTATATTTTGTTCTGAAATTATGCGCCAAATGTTGCAAAGTATTCTCGTTGTTTGCAACAAGTTAGTGTGTTTTCCGGTGCTTTTTTTCCAAAATGATGCAAACACTTTTAACCATTTGTGATTTTTGTTGAAATAGATTGTGATTTTTTTCTACAAATGATCTGCAACAAATTTTTTTTTTTGAAAGCCCGCGTATATTCAACAAAGTACCACATACAACGTACACAGTACGTACAGAAAACAGAAATACATACGCAGGGGAACAGAGCTAGAGCAGACGAAAGCAACATCACCGGCAACATCACCGGCGGCGACGACGAAGACCACCAACCCCCTTCTCACCACAGCCCCAGGGTGCCTCCAATGTTGAAGAAAGCCGCAGAGCCCACCCGCCGCGCAGCGACGGAGATTCAGCCGATAAACGAGCATGGCCAGCACCCTTCCGCACCAGCACCTCCACCTTGCCGCAGTCATCTTCATTCCCGACGCCGGCAGAAGCCGCAAACCTCGCCCGGCCCTGAGTTCCAGCCACCAGATCCGCCGCCAGCACGGATCCGACGGGAGGCAGACGAACTCGAGCGCCGCACCGGGCCTCGAGCACCTGCAAGTCGAGCGCGACGACGACGAGCCCCGAGGAGATCCGCCGCCGGAGAAGGTCGCGCCGACACCAAACCGCCCGCCCGCAGCACCAACTCCTCCAGAGCGTCGCCGGCGAAAACTCCACCCTACCCTACCGTATATACAAGCCGGAGCCGGGGATCCCCCACCCTCCCGCCGCCGAAGCGGCCGGCGGAGGAGAGGAATCCCACGGCTCGCGGCGCGCACGGTGGATCGACGGATTCGCCCCAAAAATCGCCTAACCCTCTCGCTACAGTGGCGGGGAGGGGATAAGGCTCACGAGAACCTCCCTGAGTGATCTGCAACAAAATTTTGTGGCTTCATCACTTTTTATTTTGTTGTAAATACATGATTTTTTCTGTGATTTTTGTTGACATTGATGGTGGTTGTATTGGAAATCAATTTGTTGTAAAAATGTTGTCTAACCACTTTTTGTAGCATTACTTTTTTTTTGTATGTGGATCGAGTTTTTTTAGGGAGCGAGTTATTTTGTTGCATAAATGACCAGGGTGACATATTTGCTGTAATTGTCAAAAGACCAGGGCACGGTTATGCTTGGAGAAACTTGGAACCACGGGTTGAGTTCACAAAAAACTTATACTAGGTGAAATGCAAAAATACATTTGCAAAAAATTGAACGGATTAGATTTTTTCTGATCGGTGCATCCGACGGGTAGCATGACCCACCACCACCAGCCTCACTTTGGGCCCTGCCTGTATCCAGGCCCGGGCCTATAGTGGTTCCAACTTATGCCGGTGACACCGAAAAGATGCTACAGCTTGTATTCTCAGGAGAGGCTTAAAAAAAAACTTGTGTCGGTGGCACAGGGCTCAAGAATTTGAGGCCCCAAAAAAATTTATATGCACATGTATACAGTATACTTGTATATAACATCCGAAGAAAATTAGGATTTATCCTCCCATGGCGCGCTGCACTGCTAGGTCATCTCCGTGTGCGCGTGAAATAGGAATCAGTCCTGCTAGAGCGTCAGTCTCGCGTGTGCGGGTGTGCTAGTCGAATAGAATACGAATCAATCGATCAGCTCAAAAACGCCCAGATTCTTTTTTTTTCCGAAACACGGTACAATGTAGACGCTCACATACACGTGCACTTAGTCACCCATATGAACGCACGCACGCACACCGTACCCATATGAACACCTCCGAAAGACTGAGTCGGCGATCGGATCTTGAGATTGACGAAGTCACCACAGGCGCGTCGCTATCGACTGGAACGTCGCCTCCCACTGAAGAATATTCTGCCTAAATGAGAAATACCAATGTCAAATTTAGGGTTTGAATTCTGCTGGGCTAGGGGTACAACCACCCTACTAACCATCTTGTCACAGGCAAGTTCTCAAAACGCTCAGATTCCCAGGCCCTGCCGCCGCATGCAGGAAGCAACAAACACGAATCGACGCAGCGACACGCATCTTTCGATTACTCGATTCGATCGGCACAGCGCCGCTGCGCCGGCGATGGGTGAGTGGGTGACATGGCGGTGATCGCGACAGTTCCTCCTCATTGCATCATCGGTTTATCGCGAGAACATGTATAGTCCGGTTAATCTTTTGTATCCCTACTTCTAATTTCTGGTCGCATACACACTTCTCAATATAAATTTATTCATCTCTTATATCTTGTGTTTCATTAATACAAATTTGACATGGGGAAACATCAGTCCCGTTCCCAGAAGCGTAAGAGAAAAGAAAAGAATAAAATTTGATTAAATGTCAAAAAGGAGCTATGGACAAGTTTATTGAAGATTTCATTTTAAACAACATAAAAAGAATGATGATGTTCAAATAAACGTTATGCAACTTCGAGTTATATAAGTATGATTCTCAATATATTCGCTTGTTACATATATTATTATGCCAAATAAATTAGAATTATTTATTAGTTTAAAAAATTGTGTAAGATAGGGCCCAATTTAAATTTTTCGCACAGGTCCCCGAATTATGCCGGCCCGGCCCTGCCTGTATCGTCAATACCCAGCGCCGCCGTCGCCATGGCGGGACGCCGGGAGCAGTTTGATGCCTTCCTTTCCTCAACGTCATATGAAACCACCGCCAGCAGCTGAGTGTGATTGACCGTCCACTGTTACTGTTGCTGCATCATCCAAGCTCAGCAAGATCTGGTGTTTGGAATACGAATTATTTTTCTTCTAAACCGTGCATCTGGTTCGTCGCTAGTAATCTTTGTGTTGGTTCATGGATTGTGCCTGCGTCCCTGGGATGAGGCTCTGTTTTTAGTCTTGTACTCTGTGTCGCCTCAGGTATAGCAAGAAAGCCATGCGTGAGTCAGTATACTGAGAATTCGGATGAGATTTTCCCCCTTCCCTCGCGTCGCTCTCATCTGAGGGCTTGCTGGACCCGGCGGTGGCAGCGTTCCCGTCGCTTCCTTCTTGGGGGCACCGTCGTGGTGGTCTGGCTCCTCTTGGCCTGAGCGTGTCTGGTTCGAAGGGCGGTAGGTGATGGGTGTTTGGTGCAGTTGTGGATCGTCTTCGGTAGTTGCTTCTTGTGTGCTGTCGTCGGCAGTTGCACGTGCTCGGTGGACTAGCTTCCTCCAGGTGCGGCGATCCACGAGCCGTAGCGAGAGGGCAGGGTGCCCTCTCTGGTAGCAGTCCGGTTCGCGCATCGCGGCACAGTCCGGCGGGTGTCACAGGCATTTTGCCTTTGCTTTCCAGGCGGCTCAGAGGCGTCATCCCTGAACTCCTGTGCTTCTTCGTCTTCTGTCAAGCTGGTTTCTTGAAGATGCACACCGCTTCGTGACGAGCAAGGCTGTCCCTTTGCAGCTGGTGCTCACAATTCAGGACCTGATTGCTCCCAGGGGTGGATGCCTCAGATGTGCTAGCTACCGGTGCGAGTGCCGCCCGGTGAGCTGCTGCTGTCGTTGATGCTAGTCCGTAGGGGTGTTTGTGCTCGTTTAGTGTAGCAGTGTTGCTCTTTTCTTTTATGCTTGATCTCTGATTTGTTTGTAAGAGGATTTCCTCAACACAATGTATCATTCGGCCGATTTAGCTTTATTAATTTAAAGCTGGGCTGCAAAGCCTTATATTTTAAAAAAAGTCAGCATACTGATGTGACTGTAATGATCAATAGAAGTTCAATGCCAATATACATCTTGGCCATGTCAGTTTTCCTTGTGTGGAAGATTGGTTCTCATAAACTCGGTACTAACAAACATGGTAATAAATATGATTTTATTCTTCCAACTGCTTAAAGGGGTCTTAAAACAATTGGATTATTTTCGATCTAGATTCTTCTGGCAAGGGGATAGTCAGAAGAAAAAATATCAACTGACTAAATAGAGTGTGGTTTGCTGCCCTAAATACCAAGGAGGGCTCGGAGTTCATGACCTTGAGATCAAGAACATAGCGCTACTAGGCAAATGGTTATTTAAACTTCTATCTGAAGATGGAGTTTGGCAAACCCTCCTGTTGGAGATCAAGTTGTTTCCCTGGTTCTTTGGAAACCTGGTGATTCATACTTCTGGGCGGGCCTCATGGCTACAAATAAGTTTTTTTTTCACATGGATCTTTCTCAATTAGGGATGGATCGGAAATTCGTTTCTGGGAGGATATTTGGCTAGGACAATCTACCCTCAAAGAACAATACCCGGCTCTATATTCTATTGTCGGAAACAAAAGTGACACGATTGCGAAGGTGTTGGGTTCTTCGGTTCTTCCCCACCAAATGTTCCGTCCAGAAAAAATTTACTTGGAACAAGACAAGCATCTTCGAATGCTTTGCTCATTCGATTGGATTCAATCCAATTGTCGGAAGGTCCAGATAAGTTTCAATGGAATCTCACGAAGAACGGCACATTCTCAGTTGATTCTATGTATAGAGCACTTATTCTACCCAAAATTCCAGTCGATAATTCTAATAATAACAAACTTTGGAAGATGAAGATACCACTACAAACTAAAGTGTTTGCGTGGTATTTACGTCGAGGAGTAATCCTCACCAAAGATAACATTGCCAAACACATTTGGCACGGAAGTAAAAAAAGCGTGTTTTTTGTCATCATGACGAGACCATTATGCACTTATTCTTTCGGTGCGAGTTCGCTAGGTCTATATGGTCAGCCATCCAGATAGGTTCTACCTTATATCCACCTAGTTCTGTTTGCCAACATTTTGGCTACTGGTTAAATGGAGTGGATCCTAGGTTCAAACTATTCAGTAGGGTGGGAGCGATTGCTGTTATTTGGTCGCTATGGCTATGTAGAAATGACAAGCTTTTTAATGATAAAAATGCTTCTCTTATGCAGGTTATTTACCGGTGCACATCGACGCTACAAGCATGGTCACCCCTGCAGCGTGTGCAGCACCGAGACTTATTTTTGGAGGTGGCGTCGAGACTGGAGGCTGCGGCCAGGAAGTTATTTTCCCGGCATGGGTGGCAACATAGACTCCGGGTAGACCTATCAGCTTCGTAGGCGGATCTACAATTTCTCATTTTGATATGTAATTCATCTTTTTATCTTTTGCTTACCGACTTGAGTGATGCTGAACTTGAACTGGTGGCTGTGTGCATCTTACCTATGCAGAGGCCGGATGTAACGCTTAAATCTTTTAAGTAATAAAACCCTTTATCTAAAAAAATGTCAGTTTTCCTCCACTCATTGTACCGATTTCCTCTGTGGAATTGGTTTAGGCCATGCAAGAGGACAATTAGAGAACTGCCCTGTGACCTTCAGGTTTTGAGTTAAGCTTCCCTGATGCTCACGCTTCCAAATTCAAATCAGAAATTGCTAAAAGGGCTAACAGCTATTTTTCCTATGACAGGATCCCTTATTGGACTAACTTTGCTGATAGATACCGAAGACGAACAAATTAGACCAATTGGTTATTCTAGGACCCCTTATGAGCTGGGTCTTCTCCCTGTCACAATCACAAGTCGTGTAGTATAAATAAATAGGTAGCAGTCGACTAAATTACTAGTAGTAGTACGCTTAAGGAAAATTGGAGAAGGCTTAAAGCTAGGTGAAACCGTGAAGGAATGAGCTACTCAGGCGTCAGCGCTGATGGTTGAGCCTGCTTGCCTATACCTCTCCCTGATTCCTTTGTCAAATAATGCATAGTACGTTTTAGGAGATAGGGTGGGATAATTTGCTAGGGTCATCAGCTTAATATAATACTCACATGTCGCGCCAACAAACATCAGGTTCTTAGGTTTGGTAATGACTGATTCAGTTTGACTAATTAATTAAGTTTCCCTTGGTTCTACAGAACGAATTCTGTTCTCATTCCCATCGGCACAAGTTGCTTCAGAGCACGACCCAACATCAATATCCATCTTCAAGGTAATTTTCGGATCTCTCTCTGATCTCTCACCCCAGGCTTGTTATGGTTCAAATTATGATAAGCCGTCTTTGATTGCATCCATAGCACCGTCTCCCAATTTTAACTAGCTTCCCTACTTTGTTGTTCCTCATGTGTGTGCTCAGGAATGGCGATGGTCCTGGATGCCTTAGCATCCAATGTGCTCAACATGTTAACGGAGATGGCGAAAGAAGAGGTTGGCTTGCTGCTTGGAGTCTCCGGTGAGATCGATAGGTTGGGCGTCCAGCTTCAGGACCTCCAGAACTTCCTACCGATGCCGAGAGAAGGCGCATCACAGACAGGAGTGTGCAGGGCTGGGTGACAGAGCTCAAGGGCATCATGTATGATGCAGCCGATATCCTAGACCTCTGCCAGCTCAAGGCCATGGAGCAGAGTCCACTAGCATCACACATGGGGTGTTTCAACCAGTTACTCTTTTGCTTACGCAGTCCCCTCTCCACCTATGACATCGGCAGCCGCATCAAGGTGCTGAACGAGAGGCTAGACAACATTAAGGAGCGGAGTGCTGCCTTCAGTTTTATCAACCTCGGTTCCTACGACGACCATGGTAGAAAACATGCCTCGCGTGTTACCTTTGCCGGCCGAGAGACATCGGGGCAGCTCGACCGGTCGGGTGTGATCGGAGAGAAGATTGAACAAGACACTGTAAAGTTGGTGGAGATGATGTTGGCAGCAACCCAGGGGTCAACCAGCCATGCGGACAATAGAGTCATGGTTTTTGCTATTGTGGGTGTTGGTGGGATCGGCAAGACCACGCTGGCTCAAAAGGTCTTCAATGACGAGGCCATCCAAAGTGAGTTCGACAAGACAATATGGGTCAGCGTGAATCAAGACCTCAACGAGGCTGAGCTACTGAGGAGAGCCATCATCGAATGGGGGGACCATCGACATGCTGGAAATGCAAAAGCCACTCTTCAACGAGTCCTCAAGGATACCTTGATAGGGAAAAAGATCTTGCTAGTGATGGATGATGTTTGGAACCACATAGAATGGGAGGATGTGCTCAAAACACCGCTTGTTAATGGGGCCGCTGCAGGAAGCCGAGTCCTGGTCACCACTAGAGATGGAAGAGTCGCCCGAGGGATGAAGCTGTGCCGCCCTACCATCACATCGCCAAATTAGACGACGATGATGCTTGGTCCTTGCTCAAGAAACAGGTCCATACAAATTAACTTAGAAACCTTTTCTTAAGAAGACTTTATTGATCTAGTTTCTTTGCACATTTTACCTTAATAGTATCGTGTTATTCAAGTCACTACCCCATTTAGTAAATAAAAATAGCACTTGCCATCATTCCTTATCAGTTATGTGGGCTTGTGCAGGTAGTCTTAAATGAGAAAGATGGATCGGATATTGCTACACTGAAGGATATAGGAATGGATATTATATCAAAATGCGATGGTTTGCCACTTGCATCAAAGTGATGGGAGGGCTCTTGCGCCAGAAAGAGAGAAATCACAGTGATTGGGGAAAAGTCTTGCATGATTCTACATGGTCGGCTGCTGGAATGCCTGAAGAGCTGAACTATGGTATATGTAAGCTATGAAGATTTGCCTCCTTGCTTGAAGCAATGCTTTCTGCACTACTCCCTTCTCCCCAAAAACATAATCTTCGGTATGGATAAAATTATTGGGATGTGGATCAGTGAAGGATTTGTCCATGGGAGCTCATCAGATGACCTAGAGGAATCTGGGAGACAGTACTATACAGAGTTAATCTTGCGAAACCTCATAGAGCCGCACAAGACTATTGGTCGATTTCACTGCATCATGCATGATGTTGTTCGCTTGTTTGGACAGTTTGTGTCACGAGATGAAGCAATAGTAGCTAATATTGGAGAAGCATCCTCTATTAGTAAACTTGACTCCCAAAAGTTTTTTCGGCTATCTATAGAAACCGGAGGATCTGAATCAGGTAAATTGAAGTGGAGCATGGTACAAAAACAGAAACGTCTAAGGACGCTAATATCAATTGGCCATTTCAAGAGCAGACCCGATGATTCACTGGTTTATTTTCCAAGTTTACGCACTTTGCACATTCAATCTGCAGACATTGCTGCATTGGTTGATCAACTATATCAACTCAAGCACTTGAGGTATTTGTCTGTACAACGCACCAACATATCTAGGCTGCCAGATAAGATGGGCGAGATGAAATTTTTGCAGCTCATTGATGTTAGAAGCTGTAGAAATTTGACAAAGCTTCCTGCTAGCATGTCAAACTAGGACATCTGAGGTATCTTAACATGAATGAAACTAGTAAAGATGCCACCATACGTCGAGGGTTTTGTGGCCTAACAAATATGAGGACACTATACGGGTTTCCTGCCCACATGGATGGCGGGTGGTGTAGTTTGGAAGAGTTGGGTCCTCTTTGTGAGCTCAGGAAGCTCGGAATAAATAGTTTGGAGAATGTTGATGATGCCTCATCCGCAACAATGGCAAGGCTCGGTGAGAAGGTACATCTTACCAACCTGATCTTACGTTGGAGCAGTAGAACGGCAGACGACAGATCGGTCAAAGAGGAAGAAGAGCAAAGGAAAACTGTAGAATTGTTTGATGAGTTGTGCCCTCCCCCCTGCTTAGAAACTCTGGAAATTGGAGGATATTTTGGCCAACGGCTTCCAAGGTGGATGATGTCCACATCTGTGTTGGCCCTCAAGAGTTTGAAAACTCTAAGGATGGATAATCTTGCATGGTGCACCCAACTACCTGATGGCTTATGTGAGCTCCCGTATTTGCAGAATATTCGTATCTGCCACGCTCCGCTATCAAACATGTTGGTCCTGACTTCATGCAACTCGGCCATCACGTACCCACCTCCCTTCCAAGAAAATGGCTGCGTTTCCCAGATTGAACAACCTGGTCTTAAAAGGAATGGTTGAATGGGAGGAATGGGACTGGGAGGAGAAAGTGAAAGCAATGCCCGTTTTGGAGGAACTTGAGCTCAAGCGCTGCAAACTGAGGCATGTTCCTCCAGGCCTTTCCTGCCATGCAAGGGCTTTGAGAAAAATATATATGAAAAGCATCCAACAACTCAATTCACTTGAGAACTTTGCTTCTATTGTCGATCTTAAAGTCTCCCAGAACCCTGACCTGGAAAGGATCAGCGATCTCCCTATATTACAGAAGCTTACAGTCATCATGTGCCCAAAGATGAAGGCATTGGAGGGTGTTCCTTTACTCCAAAGCCTCGAGCTAAAGGACTACAGCATCGAGTCACTCCCAGAATACATGAGAGATGTCAATCCAAGACAACTCAATCTGGACTGCAGTCTAGCGTTGCTCACTTCCATAAGCATGGGACAATCTGGCCCTGAGTGGGCAAAGTTCAGCCATGTCGAGCGTGTAAGGCATATGCCATGAGGGAGACAATGAAAGGAAATGGTACATGTTGTACACTAGAGAACCTATAGCTTGGAGACAAATATCAACTGCTGATCTTCCCACATCTGCAGATAAACGAGCACAGTGAGTCGTATCGATCTTTTTTCTATTCCTCTCCTTGTTCAATTTGTTTTGTTGCATTCTCATGTGTGTACTGGAGTTTGAAAATTTTCCAATCTACTCATTTCCCTTGAATATGCTGTTTCAGAGAAAGAACAGGAACGAGGCATACGCACACGAACAGAGAAGGGAGAAAAACTTTTAGGAGTCGTCCATCCCACGCTAACAAAAACTTAAAGCACGGAGTTTATCGTCACTTGTTGCTTCAGTATGTGTGTCATCTGCCGCCAGGTATGGTACACATTGCTCAAGGGATCCGGGGTTCAAGCTGTCGATTGCTCGACGGCGGAGGACTGATCTAATTCCCTGGTTGAAAACTGCGGCAACGACAATCAGGGAGAGAAGATGCAGGGATTGAGGTTGATGATCACTTAGATCTATAAACTGAAGGGGGTTTCCAGAAAAGTTGTGGGGTCAGCCTGCCGTACGTAGTGAGTCTCGGCACGGATTTTCGACTTATCCACCCTGACTTTTCCCTAACTTGGGTCGTTGACAGGTGGGTCCCTCACTTGGTAGGCCCCACGTGTCATTGACTCAAAGTTAGAAAAAAGTCAGGTGGCTAAGTCAGAGAATTTTTGTCGAGTGAGTCTATCCGAGAGCTATAAGTGGTGGAGAATTCCACATCATTTTCAAAATAACTAAAACCGATTTCATCTCTGTAAGAACTTAATGGATGGGCTGTACATCCACTCTTCTATTGTAAGATACATATATTTATGATATTCTTTGGTTTATATCTATAGTGAATCGTAGTGGATCAGATCAATCACATACTTTAATTTTTATTTGTATATTGGGTGCGTCTATTGGGAGTTTAAGAATGCACCGGTTTTTTGGAGGATTTGAATCCCAAGGACTTCCCCCCTTTTGGATGTCTTTTGATTCACATGATTTGAATCCTTAGGGATTTATTTTCATCAATTTAGTTGTTGGAAGAAAAAACATCCACTTCAATTTCCTTGGTACAATTCACTATTTTCTCAAATATCGTCAATAACCAAAATTCTAATTCTAAATCAAGCGTAAATCAAATTCAATTAGCGCGGAGCTACCACAGTAGCTGCTGCCCGGCCGCCGCTCAGGGTCCTCTGGTGATGGAAGGGGGAGGAAACACACAGAAGAGGCACAACTACGGTATGTGGTCGCCTCCTGACTCATCTGGGCGTCATGGTCATTTGCTCGAGCACTAGATTAGGTTACTAGGGAGACAAAATATTCTCCTCTGTGAAAACAGTTGGTTCCGTTCCAGTTTGATTCATTAAGCGAACCAAACATCGGTAACACAAAAAATTGGAACGATTTCATTCTGTTCCGCTCGCTTCACACGATGAGATGAACTCATTCATTTCAGGCTTCCAACAACATACATTCCGTTGGATTGGCAAGTAAAGTCCTGGTAAAGTGAAAGCATCTGCAAACTGAGTGACGATTACAGAAGCGCCAAATGGATCAGAAACTCAGAACCCCAAAAACCTCAATTATTCAAGCCTCATAGCAGACAGAGAAATGAGAACTCTCTCGGCGGATTTTCTAATGAACTTTCTATATGAACAGAAAAAAACAACACTAGACGCTACTTGCATCACTTCTTGTTTTTCTTCTTGTGAACCGGTGCAACTGATGGACCAGTCGCCTGTTCCTGTTTCTTAGTCCTCCCATGATGCTTGGGACCAGCTCTGCTATTTGGATCATTAGCTGCTTCTCTGAAATGCAAAGGACTGGTGTCAGTAGGGCACACATAAGCGTGGATATCAAGGGAAACTATCCTGTTGCACTATAAGGATTTCAAATTGTACAAACTTCCGCTTTTATAAGACGTTTTGGCAAGCTTTATTGGCTATCACAGTGACAGAAAGTATACAAGAAAAGTACACGGAATCACAGGCACATTGTTTTCTCGTAGTATTTGCCAAGTCTGCCTTACTCCCCAAAAAAAGTATTAAGCAAAAAAAAGACAGCATCAAGCTTCCAATAACACAAAGCAACACTGTATTTACCCCCTTGAATCCTCTAAATAATTTAGCAATAAATACTGCCCATGATATGGATGGATGGCCTTGGACACTACAAACCAACAGATAAAAGACTATGTGTTGAACACTACACATACATGCTCTTGCAATTGTGAGGAACAACAGGAAAAAATACCGGTTGCAGACAATCTTATAAAAGGCAACATTATACTGGACGTTACATCCAGGTGGATACAGCTATGTTTAACCTATTAGACGATTTTGACCACCTTAAGAGCTATACGTGATGGAAGTTTTTGCCGACTTCAAAAATAAGCTGAATTTGGGAAAGAAACTCAGCAATCAACCATGATGCATCAACTCTACTTACAAAGGAATACAATTTGAAGATAAAAACGACACTACCGTGGTGCTGGGCTGCTGGCTAACTCAATCTTGAGTTACCATCCATTTAGTTCACATTGTTGCATCTAAGCTACATAAAGATGTACTAGCAAGTCGGCTAAATATACGAAACTACAAACCAGAAATGGAACAATCATGATAACATATAGCAATCACGGGATCTCCTGAAGTATCTATCCAAATCCAAATAGGGACAACAGAAAGTAAAAAATACTTCATTTCTTGATAGCGCAAATACGGAATATTTGTTTTGCAACTATGATTGTTTAGAGTGCATTTGGTTTTTTACCAAGGTTGCCTACCAAACATTTGGCAAGGCAAAATGGTTGAGGTTTTGCTTGCATGAGTTGGCTAACATTGCTACAAAATGAACTAGAGTTGGTAAAGTAGCATTGGCATGCCCAAAAGTTGGTAAGTATCCAAACAAAGACCAATGTTTTGGGCATGATAAAAAACCATTTAAGGTGCACTTATGTCACAATCCAAACATACCATTAAGCTCCAGGACTACAAAAGTTCTCCTTACATGTCAATTTCTGGTGTGAGATTTGGAGTCCTATAAAACCCTTCCCTCAGATCCTTCACAAGCATGGTTTATCCTCTATTTGTGTATTTCTTTACTCGCTATGCTCCAAAACGAATTTACCAGAAAAATTGCCAGTCGCATAAGCAAAAAAATCCCATCAGCATAAGGAAAACAGTAAAAAACTGTTTTACCAACTAACTCGTCAAGGGAGAATATCAAAATAATGTCGTACATGTACTCCATAACAACCTTGTCTCTTTCTTTTCGATCTCCAAACTTACCCTTTATTAGTTCACAAGTTGAATGCCCGTAGCAACGATTCTATTTTTTTCTCATAATGTTTGTCATGCGAACATTCATGTATAAGAAAAAGACAGCCACAATATATTCTATAACCAAAAGATTCCACCTTGAAGTGTATGTCGATTAAAGATACAATTTGACATCATTCGAACATGAAATAAGCACTCGGCTAATACCTACCTTTACGCTATTTAGATAATGTCGGAGATGTTATCTAATGCTACATTTCCATGGTAATTGAACAAGTGTAACAAAAGAAATCCTCGACTTGGAACCATCATACACAACATATTTATCGTTAGCATCAATATATTTTGTGGAAATACTAAAAAAGGTGCAACATAACATAGAATACACGTTGTCATACCGGATGAATCAATTCTTTACCAATATATGAGAGCATAATGTAAAAAACAAGATAACTAGAAAATTATTTTATATGAATGTCACCTCACTATGTTAAATAGTAAATATACAAAGTATAACACTTAAGTTTATTTTGGAAGACATTCACCTCGAACGTTTTGAAATACCAATTTTTATCTATGGCCAAAAAATATATGTAAATCCCAGTCGAGTTATGCTAATGCGCGTGCCTTTTTAGTTAGAAAGAAATTCTTTGTAATTTCAATTCCAGGCCATGAGATCCCGACTGGGGTTCCAATATATTTTTCTGGCCATGTAGATCAACAATTGATACTTTAAAAAGTCTAGACAGGTGAATGTCTTTCCAGATAAACGCTCTCTATTTACTATTCGACATAATGATGTGGCGTTCATCTACAAGAATTATGTCTGATTATATTGTTTTTTACATTATGCTCTCATGGAATGGTAAAGAATTGATTCATCGGGTATGCATGGTGTGTATTCTATGTGGGACATTTTTATTATCTCCACATGACATATTCATGCTAACGACATGTACTATTGTGTAATTTGGTTCCAAACTGAGTAAGCAAATTTTGTTAAATTTGCTCAAGTACCATGAAATGAGCACAAGACAAACACTCTGACATTTTACGGCAATATCTATATACGTCGAGGAGTAGATATTAGTCGGGTGCTTATTTCATGTTCGAACCGATGATAAATTAGATATTTAATTGACATACAGTTTTTTTTTGGAAAAATTGACATACAGTTCAAACAAGGTGGAATCTTATGAGTTTATATTACATCTCGTGGCTGTCTTTCTCCACATAGGGTTAAAAAATCTATTACATCTTGACTCGCAACTTTCTTCTCTCCATATAGTGTTACTAAGTTTATTCACACATATCCGCAACTTCACCTCTCCTATACAATTAACTCTTCATAATCAATGTTTGTAGTACTAATTTGTTTTGTTATTTATTGATCGAATGAAAGGTAAGGGGCGTGAGGGTGTTGAGATGAATCGGCCAGACATAAATCTGATTTGGGGAAAAGATAGTCTATCAGTTTGTACTTAGGAGGTATACCAAGTCTAACTAAGTGCAGCACGAAATAATCAAGCAATTCTGAAAATAATAAAAGATCAGGCAATGAATCCGTTGAATGATATAGTTGAAATATTACATTGCAATGTATGCTACATGCACTGGACATCCACAACTTAATCACACTTCACAGCATCACTATCTGAATATAATACTCAATAGGACAAAACATATCACGCAAAAAAAGGGCAAGTCGTCACAAACCATGTGTAAGCAATTCAAGATGATAATGTCAATGTGAGCAAGACTCTGCAGGATATCAAGACATTGACATAGCACATATGTATACCAGACAGCTCTACTAGCTGCACTAACAGGATTTGGAATAGATTGAAACGGTGTGAAGTGTATATAGAATATGATGATTTTACCACTTATTCACAGTGCATAGCTTCCACTATATCAAACAATGCATATATGAAAGTTAAGAGGTCTTCCAGTAACTAAATCAGGAGTTTGAGCGCTTACTTGTTCTGATTGCAGGATTGACTGGGGAGCCGTCATCGTTGGTGAGCTGCACCCTCACCCTCCCGACCTGGAAGAAATCCCGCGGATACGCCTTATCCAACTGCACACACACCATCAGCAGTCCAAACATCAACGCCCATGTATAACGAATCTAGGGAAGAGCAAAGGGAATCCCCAGACTGCAAGTTTTCCATCAACGCATCAACGATGAGAAGGGGGGGGGGGGGGGGGGGGGGGGGGGGGGGGGAGGAGAGAGAGACGATATGGATCACCTCGACCGCGCAGGGGATCTTGAGGTAGGCGTAGCTGTCCGCGATCTCGATGCAGGTTGGGTCGGGGCACGCCTTGGCGGCGGCGATGCGGCGGCCCTCGGCCACCGTCTTCTTGGAGTTGAGGTACACGGGTAGATGATCTTCCACTTCTTGACGCTGCTCCTCAGGTCGCCGCCGCCGCCGACGACGTTCATGGTGCGTACCGGCAATCTGGAGACCTGTGTTTCCGTCGGAACTCGGAACCAATTGAGGTCCGAGGCAAAGGGATGGATGATGGTGAAACGCTACAGACAGGATCTCGCCTTCAAAAAGAAAAAGGATTTCACTTCAGAAAAAAATGATTTTCATAAAGTGAGATCCACTTTTTTTTCATGGTAATACGATTCTCATTATTAATAAATAAAAGACGAGATACAAAGTACGTATACACCGATCTTACAGATCTGGAAAGATAGAATAAATCTATGTGACAAACCAACGCCTATCCATCTTCTTCGGCACCACCGTAGCAGCCACCAAGGAAAAAATAGACAGATCACCTCTTCACCCGAGCTCGACGCGGCTCCATCGCTGATCATCAGCTTTTCGGACCTCCAATGTAGTTTGCCATAGGACAAATCATTGCCGTTGAAAGAATCAGACCGGGGCAGCATGTCCCCGGACACGCCATCGAACTTCAGCATTGGCACCCACGCACGACGATGTCGGAGTAGGGAACCAGCCTTCAACCACGAACTCACCACAAGGTGCACCATATTCCAGCTGTCACCAGTGCAGACCACCGTCTGCACGTACTCCTGGACGAATCCTCTCTGCTCCACCTTGGCGGCGCAGCAACGGGGACAGAGCAGGAGGAAAAAAACCATCTGATGGAGTCGTCGCCGCCGCCTCGCCGACACCATCCATGAACCCTAAAGCCGCCGATCTGAAAGATCAGCAAGCACACAGTGCCACCAATTCCGAGACGCCGCCATGAAGGACAACGCGGTGTGGGAGAAGAGTTGAGGCAGATTTATTTGCCCCGGCGTCGCTCCCACCACCCAACGACGCGCCATGCTAGAGAACTCCTAGCCCTAAGTACCATGCAAAAAAGGGGTCTCCCTCCCTCCTGCCGCCGGAGCGGCAAGCGGAAGGAGAGGGGCCCAGCACAATCGCCGGAGATTGGAGCAGGAAAACACTTTTCCGCCGCCGCCGCCTAGGATCCACTATGTGCACCCGCTATTTAGAACACATATTCTAAAATGTAGAAAAGTTGGAAATAATATTTTGCCGATACATCAAATTTATGTATTCACAAAGTTGTTTCACAAAAAAAAAACCAATATTCTTGTGTCTTCCGCAGAAAAGAGAAAAAAAAGACAAAACAAGAACTCGTGAAAACTTATTTTAGCACCAGATTTTTTTTCTTTTTACACAAGACCCAAAAATATTGGTTTTCATGAAACGAATTTGTGAACCCATAGCATGGTAAACGAATTTGTGAACCCATATAGCATGGTAAAATCTATGCGGAACACTTATTTTCTATTTTATCTTTGACATTTTAGATAGTCTAAAATACATTTTAAATAAATGGTGCATGTGCACTCAGGAGACAAAACAAACACTCTCATTATATAAGAACATATAACAAAAAATATAAACGAAAATACACACTCACAATAACCTCGAAGTAAATGTGCACCATGAGAGCATGCATATTCCAAATTTGAGAAATATTTGAAGAACGTTACAAGCTTTCATGAGAAAAAGATCAATTTTTGTGTGCACAAAAAATTAAAAATACACGAAGAAGTGTTTACCGTCGTGAAACTTTATGGAAAGCATTTACTCCGTGAAAATGCTCTCCCACAACCGAAAAATATGTTCGACACCCATGAAAATGTGTCCGCTGTTTGAGGTGTTGGACACATTTTCGGCATAATGGGGAGCTGCTACAACAACAACAACAACAACAACAACAAAACTTTTTTTCCCAAACAAGTTGGGGTATGCTAGAGTTGAAACCCATAAGATCTCGAAACCAGGTCATGGTTCTGGCACATGGATAGCTAACTTCCACGCAGCCCTATCCATGGCTAGTTTTTTGGTGATATTCCAATCCTTCAGATCTCTCTTAACAGACTCCTCCCATGTCAAGTTTGGCCTACCACGACCCCTCTTAACATTCTCATCCCGCTTTATCCGTCCGGTATGCAATGGCGCTTCCGGAGGCCTACGTTCTATATGACCAAACCATCTTAGACGGTGTTGGACAACCTTCTCTTCAATTGGTGCTACCCCAACTCTCTCACGTATATCATCATTCCTAACCCGGTCCTTTCTTGCGTGGCCACATATCCATCTCAACATGCGCATCTCCGCTACACCTAATGTTGGATATGTCGTCTCTTGGTCGGCCAACATTCTGCGCCATATAACATCGCAGGTCGAATCGCCGTCCTATAGAACTTGCATTTTAGCTTTTGTGGCACTTTCCTATCACAGAGGACGCCAGAAGCTTGGCGCCACTTCATCCAACCAGATTTGATTCGATGACTCACATCTTCATCGATATCACCATCCTTCTGGAGCATAGACCCCAAATATCGGAAGGTGTCTTTCTCAGGTACCACCTGTCCATCAAGCCTAACCTCTTCCTCCTCGTGCCTAGTAGTACTGAAATTGTACCTCATGTACTCAGTTTTGGTTCTACTAAGCCTAAAACCTTTCGATTCTAGAGTCCGCCTCCACAGATCTAACTTTCTATTAACCCCGCCCGACTATCGTCAATTAGCACCACATCATCCGCAAAGAGCATACACATGGGATATCTCCTTGTATATCCCTGTGACCTCATCCATCACCAAAGTAAAGAGATAAGGGCTCAAAGTTAACCCCTGGTGCAATCCTATTTTAATTGGAAAGTCATCGGTATCGCCATCACTTGTTCGAACACTTGTCACAACATTATCATACATATCCTTAATGATGGTAATGTACTTTGTTGGGACTTTGTGTTTCTCCAAGGCCCACCACATGACATTCCGTGGTATCTTATCATACGCCTTCTCCAAGTCAATGAACACCATATGAAGATCCTTCTTCTTCTCCTTGTATCTCTCCATAAGTTGTCGTACCAAGAAGATGGCTTCCATGGTAGACCTCCCAGGCATGAAACCAAATTGATTTTTGGTCACGCTTGTCAATCTTCTTAAACGGTGCTCAATGACTCTCTCCCATAGCTTCATTATATGGCTCATCAACTTGATTCCACGGTAATTAGTGCAACTTTGAACACCCCCTTGTTCTTGAAGATTGGCACTAATGTACTCCGCCTCCATTCTTCGGGCATCTTGTTTGACCGAAAAATGAGGTTGAAAAGTTTAGTTAGCCATACTATCGCTATGTCTCCAAGGCCTCTCCACACCTCGATGGGGATACCATCAGGGCCCATTGCCTTGCCTCCTTTCATCCTCTTCAAAGTCTCCCTAACCTCAGCCTCCTGGATACGCCGCACAAAGCGTCGGCTGGTATCATCGGAGGAATCGTCTAGCTCAATGGTAGAGCTCTCATTCTCTCCATTGAACAGGTCGTCGAAGTACTCTCGCCATCTACGCTTGATCTCTTCGTCCTTCACGAGGAGTTGATCTGCTCCGTCCTTTATGCATTTTACTTGGTTGACATCCCTCGTCTTCCTTTCTCTCGTCTTCGCCATCTTATAGATGTCTCTTTCGCCTTACTTCGTGTTTAGACGCTGATAGAGGTCCTCATACGCCCGACCCTTGCCTCGCTCACCGCTCGCTTTGCGGCCTTCTTTGCCCCCTTGTATATATCCATGTTGGTTGCGCTCCTGTCCAGGTATAGGCGTCTGAAACAGTCCTTCTTCTCCTTAGTAGCCTTCTGGACCTCAACGTTAAACACCTCAATTTAAAATGCTACCAACACACCAGGGAAAATTATTTTAAAAACTGCAAATTTAAACAAACACCTCAATTGTTTATTGAAAAATAGATAGATTAAAATTTAACTAAAACCTAATTTAGGTGTAGGGAGAGGACGCGTTTGTTCCAGCCTTGTAGTTGTTCACCGTCAGGCCGACAACGTGAGAAGGGCCAACATCGCCGTCGTTTGTCGTCGGGTCGATGAAGTAAGATGGGGCTAGCCTCATCGGTGTTCGCCTCCCACGCCAACCAGCCAACCCCTCTTCGTTGTGGCTTTGAGACGTAACGGACCAGACTAGATCGGATTTTGCATCTACCCTATCTTTTACCATATTTTTCCATCTATGAATTCGTTAATAGTTCAGCCTCTTTCTACTCTTCCCATTCCTCATCCTTCTCGGCATCTTCTTCCATCTCCTTCTACTCACGTCTGTCATCATCCAAAGGCGGAGGAGTTGGCTCCGAGTTCGACGACATGCACCCTAGGTGAGGGTGGGTCCATCCGGTGTATAGGCAGCAAGGCATTTTGCTGGAGAAATGAGCACAATTGGTGTTGGCGGCACCACATACCATCTTTATGGCCGAAGCTCTTGGTGGAGGACGAAGGCAGTATGTGGGAAGCGATGGTGGGTGAGGAGGCAATGATCCATGTTAAATGCCATTGACATGTGCGAGTCGTACCTCCGGCGCTGGTGCTGGCATTGCCGCATAGGAAGATGAGAAGCCTGATCGTTGTCAATACAAACGTGACCGGAGTGCGGATGACAAGTCAAACTCACATGTCTGTCTGATGCTATGTGGCGGGCGTTGGGCACCCCGGGACTACGAAAGTTGGGGCGAGTAGGGAATGCCGAAACATTTTCGCTCGATCCGAACCGATGGGGTGACGCTGCTGTTTTCCTGTCCGGACCTATTGGGCGGCCGCCGTTGGAGATTTCTCTCTTAATAAGGATTTACTTTAATAAAAAAGGTAATTCCTCGGAAAAAACTTTAAAAAAAGGTACGTGGATTTTCGTTTGCGTTTCCTTTTCAAGTTCTCTTTGGCTACTTGACCTTGGGTTCCTTGAGCACTACTACTCAACCTGATGTCTTTTTTTGAGCCAAACCCAAAACCATCGTGTTCATCCAAGTACAAGAACAAACACGGTACAACCAAACACCCACACACCACGCACTCTACGCCAACGACGACCACAAACCAGCACAGCTGGGCCTCAGACACCGGAGCCGGAGAAGAAGAAGGAAGACCGTCTTCCAACCCGCTAGGAAGACACCGTCGAAACATTGGAAACGCCACTTGAGTCGCTCGTCGACGAGCGACGAGATCTTGGTCGATGAACGCACCTGGCAACACCTTCTCCTCGCCCAGATCCTGCTCCAGAAAGCCAGCAGTAGACCGTCGACGCCTTCGCCGCCGCACAACACGAACCTCCAAAACAACATGCTCCTGTACAGGGTCCAAAGCTCCGCGTCGACGCCGGAGGAGCGTCGCCGCGACGGCGGAGCTTAGACAAAAATCCGCATCAAGGTTGACGCCGCCGCTGCGCCAGCCTCGCCGGACGAGAAGCTTGCAGATCACCCAGATCCGGTACTCACATACCAGCAAGGACGAATCCGAAGCAGATTTATTCGCCGCCGCCGTCGCCACCGCCGAAACCGAAGCGACGGGCACGCGAAAACCTAGCCCTAACCTATCTACACGCCATAGACGAGCCCCGAGGTTCCTCCCCTCCCGCGCCGAAGCGGCCGGCGGAGGGCGGAGGAACCCATGGTTCTGGCGGAGAGCGGTGGCAGACGAGTCTCCTTCCTTATCGCGCTCGCGAGAGGATAAGGGAAGAAGAAAGACACTCAACCTTGATGTCGAAGGACAGGATTCCAACTCCAACTCCAAAAGGTCCAATCCGCTCATAATCAAATCCCTTCGGAGCCCGGTGTCACCCACGCCACGAACTCCCTCCCTTCTCCAGAGCCCACCCGCACACGCCACCCCATCACCCAATCTCAGCCGTCCACCCCTCCCAACCCTAAATCTGACGGCCACGCCCCCCCCCCCCCCTATATAGCCAGAAAACCGCAACCGCACCGCCATCGCTCCTCATCTCGATCCACAACCGAGGGTTTCGTCTCCTCTCCTCCTCTTCTCCCCCGCGACCGATCCAGCCATGCCGAAGAACAAGGGGAAGGGAGGCAAGAACCGCAAGCGGGGCAAGAACGAGGCGGACGACGACAAGCGGGAGCTGGTCTTCAAGGAGGACGGGCAGGAGTACGCGCAGGTGACGCGCATGCTCGGCAACGGCCGCTGCGAGGCCATCTGCGTCGACGGCACCAAGCGCTCTGCCACATCCGGGGCAAGATGCACAAGAAGGTCTGGATCGCCGCCGGGGACATCGTCCTCGTCGGCCTCCGCGACTACCAGGACGACAAGGCCGACGTCATCCTCAAGTACATGAACGACGAGTCGAGGCTGCTCAAGGCGTACGGCGAGCTCCCCGACACGCTCAGGCTCAACGAGGGCGTCGACGTCGACGGGCCAGAGGACGCCAACGAGGACGAGGACTACATCCAGTTCGAGGACGAGGACATCGACAGATCTAATCGGCTTTACTGTTGTGTTCGTCTGCCTCGATATACTTTCTGTTCTATTATATATTATAATAGTGTGTCTGCTGCTACCTTATCTGTCCATCATATGGTTGGTGCTGGTTGGATTCGCTGGTCTGACGAGAGATCGTTGTGATTTGATTTGAGGGTGGTCCAATAATTGTCGTCGGATTCATTATTATCCTTGTATTACTATTGTTTGCAACAATTCTAGGCTACCATATGATGGTGATGATGATTATGGTATCGATATTCTTGTTCTCTGCTTGCTTGCTTGATTCGCCTGCAGGCCGACTAGGATTTGGGGGTAATTTGGGATGTTTGTGTGTTGTGCGATCTTGAAGCCTGATAGGATAATCATAGGCCGACTAGGATTTGGGGGTAATTGCTACTGTTTGCAACAATTCTAGGCTGACATAGCATTGGTGTTTTCTGCTTGCTTGTTTTTTCTGGCCGACTAGGATTTTCAGGCCTGCTAATCTTATGGGACAACGCTAGTCTGCTGGTTAAGTTGGTCTTCCTTCTGTCCCGTCTATCCTTTCTCTTCTGTTCTAGTAGTGTGCTTATACCTTATCTGTGGTGAGCTCGTTCTGGTTGATGAATCTCGTGGTTTATAGTTCGCTAGAGATTGTTATAGTTTGAGGTGGTTCAACAAGTGCTTCTGACAAGTTTGATGGCACCGTATCATGATAACTCTAATGGTACTGATTTGCCTACTAGGATTTGATGTACTGCAGTTTTACCCAGTTCAAAACTGCGACGCTTATTTTGGATTGGAGGTGGTATAATTTGGGATGTGAGGCCTGAGGGATATTCAGGACACGACTCAACTGATCTGGTTGGACATTAGAAATTGGTTGATCTGGTTTAGGTTGTTAACCTGGTGTATTTTAGGAAGCGTGTATCCTTGTCAAAGGAACAGTTTGAAATTCGGTCGACACAAGATGTCTAGCTTTTATTCCCTCTTTTGATCCAGGTTTTCCTATTTATGCCTGGTGTTCTTTCTGGTATTATCAAGGTTACATTTTTTTATGCATTGTGTTGTTTCTGCAAGGTTATAGGTATTGAGTGTAATCTGTGATATGAGTCAAAATCTGGCATGTCCATAAGAATGAGTTTAATGATCTCCAGTGATGCATTGTTATGGAGCGGCTAATCCTCAGATGTATCAATGAATTATTATTGTTGACCAAACTTGCTAGTTTGAAGCATTGAAAGTGTTTGCTTGTTTCATGTGTGTCTCATACTACGTCTGCCAATTTTGGATGTGGGGGCTTCTGAGATCTTAATAATACAACTTCAACTGATGTGTGTAAACATTATAGACACCTGTGGTCTGGTTTAGGGTTGTTTAATCTGGAGAATAGCAATTGTTGTCTGGTGTCCTTGTAATCCATTATTTGCTTCATTATGTGGTTACTACCAGTGTTGAGATGCCATGACCATTATGTCATGATCATATTCACTCAGAGAATGGGTTTGAGAATAATCTGTGATTTTCTAAGTGCCAGGGGCGGAGTGTCAGTTGCCTCCCTCATTGTTCGATCCAGCTTAAGATGTGGTGCATCTTATCGTTGTAATTTTCTAAGTATGCAAACCATCGTAACATTTTAATCTGTCGATCATTCGTATGCAGCAAATAAAAAACGAGTTTATAATATGCCCGTACACACACTACATCGAGATCCAAAACGAGCTTATAAAATGCCGGAAATCCCAAACGAACTTATAACTTGAAATCCCAAAACAAGCTTCTAAAAGGAAGTTCTTATCTAAAGGGCGGAGGACGAGCATGAAGCAGAGTAGAAGCTGGGGCAGGTGCAGAAGAAAAAATCCCAGAGAAACAGGAGAGAATCAACCGGAGTGACTCCCTCCAATGAAGCTTTGCTAGTGCTCTGATGTTTGATCTCCATTAAGTTACCACTAGTGATTATCTAATTCGAACAAGTAATTCATGTTTAACAGGTATGGATAGGATTAATGCTTGACGCAGAGTAAAGTCAGACATCTTCATTTGATATTATTGCATGTATAACTGAAGAATCACCAAAGGCTTTAACTCCCCTATAACTCTATAAGTCATAGGTCGGTGCTAGAATATCTGTGCTAGAATCACCACATGGTTGGATGCAGGTATTTACGACAAATTGTTCTCGTGCCAGAGAACACTATGTTATTTCTAAATTGTTTTTGCATATCTGTAATGTGATAAAAGATAAGATAAGCATCCTGAGTTAGAACTATTTGACGATAGCATCCAATCTGCAACAACTAGAAAGACCTAAGAACAGAAAGATGTAACAGCTGGTACAAGTTTCATAATGGTTACTGGTAGAAGTATCCCCCATTGCTCGTAGTGTTCTTTAAGCATGTTCATTCTAATGTGAAAAAGGCCAAGTACATTCTGGCTGCTTGACATAATGTAACAGCTAATATCATACATGAACACTTTACATATAAAAACACAAGGCTTAATCAAGGAAAACTCGTACAACTTGGAGAAAAATACCTCACATGAACTCATGCACTCCACCTAAAGTAGGCAGGAGATTCTTAAAAGAATTAGACAAATGGCCCTATTGACCATGCGATGGGTAAGACACAGCAGCGACTCCATTAGCCCGACGGCATGTCATCTTGTACTGGCAGTGGAAATGGAATAAGAGTTATACATTTCAGTGTAGACGATGAGGGAATAATTCGAAGATAGGGTGGGGGCGAGAGAGACTCACTGCTAAGTATAAACCCTGGAGCAAGCTCTGAGCTTTGTCGGCTTGCTCAGGCGTACCAGATATTCGAACAACCTTCTCCATGACTCCAGGTCTATCTTCAACAAGTGTGACAGATGCACCAGACATCTGTTTCCAACAGAGGTTTAGAAAGTTAGAATGGTGAAGAACTACCTACCGTCCTTTAGTTCGCTACAGAAAAAAAGTCAGGATATACGGCACCTCGCTTATTTGGGCAAGCTTGCTCCCAGCCCTCATGCTGAGGCTTGAGGCTGCACTGTTTGCTATGACGACTTCCAAAGTGCTTCTAGTGACTAGGGGGACAGCAAATCTGATGGAGAAGAAAAGGTAAGGTGGTCATGGATCAACACAGAAGAATTGACAGCGTTCACACGAGCTTACCGTTTTGGAGCACTTTGCCTCATATCATCATTAATGTTCCTCCCTTGCTCAAATGATCCACTTGCACTAAGTCCACTATCCTGCAATTAAACATTGCAGTCCCAACATAATCATCAGACTCCAGATAAAATAATACTACTAGAAGAGTAAGATGACTATAAGTCTATAACTCTACTGCACACAGTACAAATATTAACATCATATAGTAAAAAAATATCCCTATGATTACGAATTATTTAGGCAACTGTTATGCTCTGCCATGAAGAATGCAAGACAAAGACAGAGGTACCAGAGAACATCAGGAGTAAAATACGTCAGAGATACCTTTGAGTGCCATGACGTTGCCATTTGTGGTGGTGGTGGTTGTTGGTACATAGCCATTGGAAGGTCATTTCCAGGGTATAGTCCACGAGGTGAGCCTTTCACTGGAGAAATGGATCCATGTAGATTAATGCTGCCAACTTGGTTAGGGCCAGACATCTCACGGTATAAGTAACTTCGTAATTTCGTAGTTAGTTGCACCAGAGCATTCCGAGCAGCTCTAATCTCTCCTACAATCTGTTTAAAACATAACGTCGTAAATGGCCAATGAACTTCTAACTCAAAAATATATAACTTTTGCATCCGTGTAGGCAACATAGAATATTTTTATAATTTTTTAACGTATAACTTAAAGCTCGTTCATCATGAGCAAGAAGCGACTAAGAAACAGGATAACTCCAGTTTGGCTCAAAAAAGGAAGAGAGAAGCAAGACCCTGATGTACTCCAACAAAGCTAACTCTGCCTATTGACGCAGAAATCGCATCTGCAACCCTCATAAAATAATTGATATGAACTTCCAAAAAAGACTGCAATCAAATATCCATGTTGTCGCACATAGAGCTCAGCCACCTGGTTAGATTCTAAAAAATAGAAGTGAAGGTTTACAGCCAATGAAGACCAACCTGTATAAGCTCATCAGATTCTAGAGCGCAAGATGGAAGTTCTTCCCTTGGTAATATCTGTATATTTGCGCTAGTTTGTCTCTGTATATCAGATAAGGATCCATCCCTTCCCTCAAAGCAAGCAAGTTCACTTGAAGGGACAAGTAACCTTGTCGTGATAATGTTATCCTTGTCAGGGCCAAGATCTACGGTATGGGTTTGAATGTGCAGCAATGCTTCCTGAGCTGGAAAAAGCTCATGATCTGGGCCCTATATAAAGTCAAGGATACGTTAAGTATAAAAATGAAACCCGTGAGGGAAAAGGAGATCCCAAAATTCAATTAACACAAACTGAAATATACGTGTGCAAAACACTTCAACGAAAACAAACTTTTGTATTTAAAATAATACAGAGATTAAAGTATTTGTGTGTCATAACATAAGGCCAAAGTACGGTTCACACAAGCAAATACTGCTGTTGTTCAACTAGAGTTGCTCCGTAGAGATGAAAACAGGAAACTGCATATGTTAAAGCATGTAACTTAGCAAACATATCTTAGTTTCATTCAAATTAGATAACTATAGAACATACACAGCTGGTGAAAATCATAAAGTAACTAAGAGCAGAGTCTTGTCAGGCAACAAGTCAAAGACCGTTGGAGCAAGCTAACTCTCCAAGTTAGCAACCAACTAAGTGATGGTATTTTAGATCAGTGGCACAATCATAACATATTGAGGAGAAAATATACTATGCACTGAAGAAGCAGGTTTATATGAGGAAATCTAATAACGGGTCACAGGTGCAGATGCACCCACTACCCAAAAATCAATTTTCAAAATGTCAAAAAATTCAAAAAAAATCGCACATACTTTAAGACATTTTATGTTAAGCATAAAAAGTCACGCAAAGAAAAAATATTTTGTGTGACCTGTGCAAAAATGACAAATCCAGACGCTCCAAAGTGCTTTTGTACGAGACATATTTTTGTCTTTTTTGCACAAGACACAAAAAATGACAAATCCAGACGCTCCAAAGTGCTTTTGTACGTTTATATGTAAATATATTGATACACGAGTTTGCTGAATACATGTAACTTGTTATATAATTTCTGAAGCTACAAGGTAATTTTGAGAAACCGTCAGACCTAAACTCTTATTCGAGAATCTATGATGTTGTATAACTCACAACTATCTGCTCATCAATGAGCATACATATGCTTACCATGCTTCTTAGAAGCACTTAAGCCATGAAGGGCTCTTCAAATTTGAAACATGTTGTGTCTTTCTTCCTTTTTGAAGAACTGAACAGGTTGTGTTGTGGAGGAGTAATTTGACCACAAAACCTGCTTAGTCCAACTGACATGTGCAGTAATAAACCAACAGGCATCCAACTAACTATTCAATTCAATTATTTATTAATGTGCTTCAGAACTAACCACAAGCAAGAGTAAGACTATATAAGTTTATACACACTGTGATACCATGGAACAATTTACTTCCACTTTTAATCTAATTCTTACACATTTGACCATCGGTAGCTTATGTCCAGTCATTTGAAAAAAAAAACTGTAAAGAAAAAATTCCAGAACCTTAGAACTCTTATAATTTTACAGGTATATAACAAGAAAAACTAATGGGTATATGTTCGAAACTGCTACTTTCAAGTTTAGCCTCCGTTCCAGCACTTACATAAACCGTTTTGCAGTTAGAGATAGGATTAACAAATATCATCAAACATAGATTGGAGATAACTCCGTGCTTTCCGTTTATTGATACAACACACCATTATACAGAGGGATCACCCAACAGATAGAACTAGAGATAAAGCCAAACTCACTGTTCAAAGTAAGCAAACCTATCTTCCTTAATCACAGCGAGTGGCTATTTACTAGGGGCACGAACGGAACAAATTAAACGCTGCCATCCTCCTTAATCGACGCGCTGGAAATTTTACGACCTATTCAAGGGAACGGAGGGAGTATGACTTATGACGTGTCCAAAAAGACAAGTAGTATTTAGGTACTGACACCACCAAACCATTAGAGACATATAATCACTACAAGCGGTATTTAGTTCCATGGTAGTATAAAGAAAACACATTCATAAGGTACTCAAGTTCTAGAACAATGTGCAGGGCGGTAAAGTACAAGAACATGAGTAATGCCATTTACCTCTCTAGATGTGATGACTAGAGTCCTTTCATCAGATCCAGAAATATGATCAGTAACCCTAACATCAACACCAACATCAAACTGCAACATCTCTATTATTCCATCACGCGATGCTACTAAACTGTTAGCCTTGTCATTTGGGCAAAGAATTCGAAATATGATTTCATCAAACGGGAGCTCTGGATGTTCATTGAACTTGCTACCATTGAATCAAAGTCATATCCTGGTGGCTCCATGCTACCATTACTTCTAATTTGATCGAATCGGGCATAAGGTTCTTCAAATACAGGCATCGGCTGAGCACCACCCATGTATTCATCGCCTGAGAAATGCGATCGTCTGGTGAATTCCGTCCACGGAAGGGACCACGATCACGGTGTAAGCTTTCCTTCAGACGGTCAGAGATGATTACTACAGCCTTTTTAACACAATTCCCTTCTCCAACAATCTGTAATGACATATCATGAGAATAATACACCTCAGAATGATAAGATTTACAGTAAAAAAAATGGGAACAAAAGTAATTTGTCCATCCACGCATCTAAAATCGCAATCACAATTATATGTTGTTAAGAAACAATGAAGGGCAGATAGTTCTCCACCAAGAAACCGGCAGGCTAAAGCTACTTCTAAATTAACTTAATGTCGATGTATCAGTACTGAAGCCTATTGTGAGGAAGCTGAATCTGGAAGAATCAGGGACTACCTGGAACACAGTTAGTTTGACAATGCATGCGATTTAAGGTATCACTAAATAAGTTTAGCAACAAAAAACGTTTCCAGAAAAAATGCATAGCTACCAGTCTGGCAGGACATGTCCTGGGAAAGTGAGAAAGGGTGATCAGTCAACAGAATCGTGAGAGCTAGGAGGGAAAGGTTAAGGTCGTCACAGAACATGATTTTGTGGTACGTAGCAGACGGGGCATTCACTCACCATATTATATCAGAGAAGTTGAACATGCATCTGTTTAATTCGTCTCTAACCTTAAGCTTCTTGTTATTGTTTGCATCTCTGGAAACAAATTCACTCTTTTTCTATACTACGCCAATGATTATCATTATACCACTGCAATGTCACTCCACGTGAATTCGTGAAAGCAAAGGAACTTGAGAAAACCATGACAGACTCGGTAGAAGGAATAAACACATAGGAAGGGACATACTCGAAAAAACATAATTGCACACAAATTTCTCTTGGTTTATCTCTCCACGCACTTTTCCCTTCCAACTAACTCAACATGGTAACCCCTGGAACAAAGAAGTGCACAACTTATCTCCAATCTGAATGGCACCCAACCAACTACTGGAACATCTCATGGTGTCTAAAAATTAGTTTTAGTTTGCATCTTGGCTTCTGGTGCAGGAATCTTGATTGATTAGTCTCCAATCTGAAGTACTGGAGAACTGCAAAACATGGATGCCATAACTTGTTCACTGGCTTACTTCCCGTGTCTCCTTACACGCAAGTAATACTTTCCAATGGGACAGCGGCTATGGCACTAACTGCCACATCAGAAGATCATCATGGAAGCAAACCTCGATGTACGCAGGAGATGCAGCATTTGCTTGCTAACCTAAAGGAGTAAGTGAAAATTCATCGGGTTGATTTGTCTTCAGTTCGAGTGCTCTCCATCAAATAACATAATTTGTTAACCCAAATTTTTAGTTGAGCTAACAGTTTAGAATGGAGCGGTGGCATATCTTATATTCCACTAGTCAAAATACAGATGCTAATGGTCTTTTATCAAAACCAGAATATAAATGATTACAGCATTGTAGCAGGCGCCATACCTGTACAACCTCCTCCGACAACGACACGCACCGCGGCGTGTTCTGGCCGCGAGGCAGGATCCGGATGTGCGTCTTGGTCTCGGACCTCATCTGCTCGATGATCTTGCCACCCTTGCCAAGCAGGCACCCCACATGCTGCCGCGGCACGATGAGGCGCGTGGTCACCTTGCCGCGGTCCCGGGCGTCCTTGCCCTGGGCCCATACTCGTTGTCATCGTCCCCGTCATCAGGCTGCGTCTCCAGGATCCTGCGGTGCACCATGAGGAGCGCCTCCTGCGCCGGCGAGAACATGGGCGGGCGGCCATCGGAGTCCCGCGGCGCCGCGCCGTTGGCCGTCTCGATGACGCGGCGGGGGCTGGAACGGGGGCGGCCCGGTGGCTTCCGGGGGGAGGAAGTTGCCGCCGCGGCGGTCGGGCCCGCCGCCGCCTCCGGGGGGTACGCGGCGGTGGTAGTTGTTGGCGTTAGGGTTCGGGCCGCCGCGGCGGTCGAAGCGGGGCTTGGAGCGGGGCGGCGGCGAGTCCTGGTCGTTGCTGTTGTTGTAGTAGCCGCGCTTCGAGGCGCGGGAGCGGTCCATTGGTAGGTCGCGAGATTGCGGAAGCTTTTCGTTCGTTTCTTCCCGTTCGATTTCGATTTGAAATCCTGTTCGATCGATCGATGCGGTTCGGAGTCGGAGCTAGGGTTTACGGACGGAGGTTGGGGAAGAAGATGGAGCCGTAACGTGGCCGGCCGGATCCACTCGAGCTGACCACTACTGTCACTTGTCTCGAGTAGGAATATCAACAAAAAAAGGTAGGGCTTTGGCCTTTGGGCCTGATTTAAAACTTCCTCCTCCTTTGGACTCGATTCGAATGTTTCGATTGTTAGGATTCCTGTTCAAAAAAAAAGATTGTTAGGATTGAAACAGATTTTACATATTTATGAGATGTTTTAGACCACTAAAATATATATGGACTATATCGTAGGGAGATAAATGAGTGAATCTACACATGTGACGTTAAGATGGCACATCTTGTATTTGTTCACTTCAATGTGTCATCTATTTTCGTACAAAGAGAGTAATGAGTATATTGGTGTGAACCGTCTTCAAGGAAAACATCAGAAAATTATGGAATGACTAAATCAAATTTAGGTTAAGTATTATGGACAAGCACGAGCTGATGAGCCTTAAAGACACAAGGATAAAAAACTCGAAGTTTGAAGTGCTAAAATCAATTTTTGGGAAAACCGAACTCTAAAACCCTTTGATGGTTTGAACATGTTGTGTTGCTGAGCAATAAAACAAACGTAAATATTGTCTCCTCCCGCTCCCTTGTTCCCCTCCCACCCACCCTCCTTCTCAACTCGCTAGCTCCACCTCCGAGCAATGATCTTTTTTTTTGGCGGGGAAAAGCAGGTAAAATTACAGCAAGGTCCTTACAGAACAGTCCAGAAAAAACAAGAAAATTACAAACAGGTACTTCTGGACCTCAACTCCACCGACGACCTGCAGGACATGCCGACGGCGCGCCGCCGCAACTGCTCCACAAACGCCTTGGAACGGACGCAGCCCCTATGCGGCCGGGAAGTCGCCGACCCTCAGCTCCGAAGAACCTCCATCCTGCAAGGCCAGCTTCGTCTCCTTGCTCCAATCGACCTGCAACTCCAAATTATTTAGTGCCCGGAGCCGCCACACCTCGGTCTCCGGCGAGGGGAAGCCCCGCCCAGCAACTCCGAGGAGCCACGAGCAGGGACAGGGCAGGCGGCCCACGGTGAAGACCACCAGACCTTCACCGTAGAAGAGGACGACCGCCGCCCTGCAGAGCCACTCCGACCGCGCCGCCATCTTCTCCGCGCCGCCGGCTAGCCTCCTACTTAGCTCTACACTATGTACACGGCGGGATCCGGCGTTCCCCCACCCTCCCGTCGCCGGAGCGACCGCCGGAGAGGGAGGGACGCGCCGAATCGTCGCCGGCGAGGTGAGCGAAACAGGAGCTCTCACAAATCGCCTCTCTTGCACAGTGCGGGGAGAGGATAAGGTCCAAGGAGCCCTTCTCTACCCTTACCGAGCAATGATCTAAGTCGACTGTGGTCCAACCAACATCATATTGTTACGAATAAATACAAGATGTGCCATTTTAATGTCAGAAAAATGTCTCTAGTTCGAAACATAGGTGCAACCTATGAACTAAATATAAAAATGTCTCTAGTCCACCAGGACGTCTTATATTCTCGGACAGAACTGGTATTAGCATCTTATATTTTGGGACGGAACTAGTATTAGCGTATTACTCCATTTATAAGTACTGTACAACCTTTGGTCCATTTACCATAGAAGTCATAAGCGACATTAAGAGTGTGTTTGGTAGCCCGGTTGCCCTCAGAAAATCTCCTCTCACCCCACTTTTTCTGTTTGGTAGCCTAGGTCGTGCGCCTCCGCCCATGCCCAGCTCGGCCCGAAATGGCTCTCAACCCTGCCCGCGAGAGAAGCTCAAATCGAGGGGCCTGATCGCTTTTTAAGATTTTAGTGCAGGGACCTGACCGCTTTTCTGATCTCACCTAGACACGTTTAAAAACTTTGGCATGACCCAGATCATACAGACTACCAAACATGTTCTCGTCTTAGCCCAATTTAGCTTGTAGAACCTACCAAACACCCAGAGTGAAACAAATTGGGACGTGCTCAACATAGCTGGACTGGGCATGTATGGGTTGAGATGGAGCATACGGGTTACCAAACGGGAAATGCTTCTTATCCCCTGGGGGATCGCGTGTGTCCCGTCCTCCATGTCTTACCTTATCCGTTCTCCTCCACTCCTTTTCTCTCCCGATATTTTTTCTCACAACGCAAGAGAAGCTGCCTCAATCGCTCTCCACCCATCTCCTCCATGCGTCCATGGCAAAGCGACGCCTCGCCATAAATTTCTCCACTCCACTGGTGCTGCAAGGTGCGCCGCTGCTGCAATCAATCGACTCCCAATTGTTGCCGCGATAGCAGGCTGGCGTTGCTGGGAGCGACGTTCGTCAGGCAGTGCGGCGAGGTGAAGACAGGTCGGCGTCGGCGTCCGTCCGGCGGTGCAGCGAGGCAACAGCTGGCCGCCGTTGAGCGGCATCCGGCGGTGCTACAAAAGATTGGAGGGGATGCTACCGTGCAGTGGCGGTGGTGCTACAGAGCATTGACTGTGATGCTACAGTCGCTGACGATTGTGCTACGTACAGACTACAGAGCATTGACGGCGATGCTACCGTGCTCCGGCGACGTTGGTAAAGAGGATTGGTGGCAATGCTACAGAAGATTGGCGGCGGAGCTACCGTGCGCCGGCAGCGTTCCTTCCGTAAGCCGGCGGCGTCGATGCTACCATGGGCCAGCGGTGTTGCTACAGAGGATTGGTGGCGATGTTACCGTGGCCGACGACGTTGCTAAAGAGGAGGATCGGCGGGCGGCGATGCTACCATGCGCCGCCGGCGTTGCTACGGAGGATTGGCCGCGATGCTACCGTGCGCCGGCGACGTTGCTACGGAGGATTGGCCGCGATGCTACCGTGCGCCGGGGTGTTGCTATGGAGGATCGGCGGCGGCGATGCTACCGGCGTTGCTACCGTGGTGAAAGTGCATGGTTGCCCCCATGTGTGGTTTTGGTAATTAATAACACTGATTATGGACTAATGTTTACATTGAGATATTCTTATAGATCTTGTCCATTGGAGTTCATGTGTTGGACTCTTGAAGATGGCATGATGACCAATGCTCTATTTAAGGGTTTATATGAAGAATGGTCATGTGTAGATGATGAAGTGCAAAGGAGACATGAAGACGGAGCTTAGCGAGGCTTTTCCATAATGGAGTATGGGGGAGCATTTGGAGAAGTATTCATCAAGCATGTGCTAGCAAGCACAATCAAGAAAGGTGTTCCAACTTGAGAGAGTCAAGATCGTCATCATCGAGCTCAAGTGGAATGCGCAAGGCAAATGTATGATCTTGATAGGTTTTCTATTTTACCGGTCTCATGTTGTTAGTGGGAGACCGGGTTTTAGGATAGACGGCGTACTATCAAGAGGGGTTCTCAAGTGAGTAACTTGATCGCATCTTTTGTGGAGAGCTCATACCTTTGCATACTTGGCATATGATCTTTCTTGGTTCTTATTGGCTTTTCTCCTTGTTGGGTTTTGGTGCTTGTCGTGATCTTCATGACAAGCCCAAGTTCTTCGAAAACGGATTTCTTATTGAAAACTTGTTGCGTTTTCGTGTTGGAAATATTACCGGTCCACCTTCGAGTTATGGTCCACACCTTCCCATGTGTGGTATCCCCTCTATATTTGTGACCCTTAATATTTCCAACGCAATTTTTGTGGCAAAACACTCGTCGTTACCTTTCCAACGCAATTGGATTCACCTGATTTGGAGTTCATACGAGAAAGTTATTGCATTTCAGGCTTTGCAGTTTCACTGCTTTTAGGCCGGAGTCTCCGGTCTTCTGGACCGGAGTCTCCGGTCCTTGGTTTTCCTCGGAGAGTGTTTTCTTGTTCAGCCCCTGGTGGGGGCCGGAGTTTCCGGCCCAATAGGCCGGAGTATCCGCCCCAGGCCGGAGTTTCCGGTCCCAGGGGCCGGAGTTTATGCCTGTGCTTTTCTCGTCTGGAAATGGTTCACCCCCTGGTGGGGGCCAGAGTTTCCGCCCCCAGGGGGCCGGAGTTTCCGCCCCAGACCGGAGTTTCCGGTCACTAGGGCCGGAAACTCCGGTGTGATATCTGGCTGCAACAGCTCTTTTTCTGGGAGGGGTATAAATACCCCTCCACCTTCCTCCAGCCAGCTAGCTGAGCCCAGCAACCTTTGCTTTCTCTCTCCTCCATTGTTGCAAGCTCATTTCCTTGATATCTCCCAATCCCTCCACCCAAACTCTTTGATCTTTGGAGGATTGAAGGAGAAGACCTAGATCTACATTTCCACCAATCAATATCTCCTCTAAGTGAGGGGAACATAGTGGATCTAGTTCTTGGAGTTCTTGAGTGGTTCTCCTCTTTGTTCTTCCTCTCTTATTCCCCCATAAGCATTTGTTGCTTTGTTGGAATTTAAAAGTGGAGGACTTGAGCACTTGTGCTCTTGCCTTTTGCATTTGGTGCATCGGTGTGCTCTCACGAAGTTTCGTGAAGTTGAAAGCTTGTGAACTTGTTACTCTTGGGTCCTTGGACTCTAGACGCCTTTGTGGTGGTTGGACCCTTGTGTGGTCACTTGAAGCCGTTCGGGAGCCCCCAATCCCATTGTGGGTTGTGCCTCGGATTGTTGTTGAAAGCCGTTCGGGAGCCCCCAATCCCTTTGTGGGTTGTGCCTCGGATTGTTGTTGAAAGGCTCCGGATTCCGCCTCGAAGGAATACCGATAGTGGAAGGTGAACCAAACCTTTGTGGTGCGGTTCATCGGAGAAGAGGGTGAAACCTTTGTGGTTGTTGAACCGTTGTGTCGGTTCACACCTCTCCAACGAGACGTACTCCCTTTCAAGGAGGAAGTCGGGAATACATCCTCGTCTCCGCGTGCTTCGGTTATTTCTATACCCGAGCTTTTTACTTATGCACTTTACATTGTGATAGACTTCGTGCTTGAAGTATTCTATATTGCTATCACCTTGTTGCTTGTCTTGCTTAGCATAAGTTGTTGGTGCACATAGGTGAGCCTAGTTTATTTAGGTTGTTGGCTTGTTAATTTAATCACCTAGTTTTATTCCGCAATTAGCAAGCCTAAACCGGAAAAGTTTTAATCGCCTATTCACCCCCCCTCTAGGCGACATCCTTGTCCTTTCACGTGGGCAGGCAGCGGTTCTACGGAGGGTTGGCGGCGATGCTGTCGTGCGCCGGCGGCGTTGCTACAGAGGGTTGGTGGCGGCGATGCTACTGTGCGGTGTTGCTCCGGTCCGTCAATGGTGATGCTACTTTGTGTGGTCGTCAGTACTAATCGGGGAGATGGGTGATGCTGCAATGATTCTGGTGTTGCTGCCGACGTTGGCCGGCGAGGTATCTTGCCGGAGCTTCGCGCGGCAGGCTACGACGGCTGCAAGGATTCTAGTGATGCTGCCGACGATGGCCGACGAGGTCTCGCTGGAGCTTCGAGCGGTGTACGACGACGTCTACTCCGACGACAACGTCCTCTCCAGTGACAGCAAGCGGCAGGAGATTCGTCTACTCCGGCAGTCCGGCGTCGGCATCTTCTCGCGGACGGGCGGCCATGGGCGAGGAAGGAGGATGATTTTTTGTTTCCTTTTTTCCACGAGGAAACGGGATGTTCGCACGATCTGTTCCGCGTTGACTAGCAGAAGCAACACGTGTCGCCCTGTCGACCCGGGGGATCGGACGGAAAAGATCCCCGGGGGACGCCTAGTGCTGCCCTTACCAAACACACCCTAAGAAGACATATCTTGTATTCATTCATTTCAAATGTCATCTATTTCTTGGAACAAAGGGAGTAGTGCATTGACGCCAACCGTCTTGTTGACGGAAACCGCCTAAAATTCTCTGGAACGAAATTGACTGAGACCTAGGCTAATTACTGTGGATAAGCATGAGACAGACGGATAAAAGATTTGAAGTTTGAAGTGCCAAAATTGAATTTTGGGGAAAATGAACTATTTCGGTGCTCTGAACTTGGGACTGTTGCTCCGCTGACTCGCTGAGGGAATAAAGAAGCCGCAGCGGCAATGCCAATGCTGGCTCCTCCCGCCCCCATCCGTGCCCTCGCCGTCCACCGCCGCCTCCCGCTCCGCTCCCTCTCCCTCTCACCCTCCTCCCCGCTCGCCGGTCCCGCCTCCCGTGCGCCCCTGCCCCGCCCCCGCGCGCTCCCTCATGCTCTTCTCCGCCGAGACAGCGGGCGAGGAGTCGGAGGAGGAAGCCCTCCCCGGCCCGGGGGTCGCCGGCGGCGAGGTGGGCACGGAGGAGTGGCAGCGATGGGGCACCTCCGCGCCTCTCCCGACCGTGGTGGCCGCCGTCATGCGCGAGCTGCTCGACATGGAGTCCGCGGCCGGCGAGAAGATGCGCTTCGGCGGCGTCGGCTCCAAGCTCAAGGTAAAGGCCCCATTTTTCTTTCCCCAATCCCCTGTCGGATCTAGAGGCTATTGTTGCTCCTATGATGATGTACATAGCTGGAATCGAATCGACGGGAATGCTGGTGGATTCATGGCTTGGCTTTCTCTCGGACTCGTAGGGCGATTTCAAGGACGTGGAGGACAGGAAGCACAGGGCTGTCTACAAGACGCTCCCAGACTCCGACCAGAAGCTGCAGTATTACTCCGCCCGGCAGATTGGTTGCCGTCTGCTCGGGAGCAGGGGGTATCTGTGCCAGAAGGTAGCCTGCGAGCCTGTGAATAATCAAATTAGGTGTTATACACAATGCAGCAATTCATGTCTAATGGTTTACTGAACTGAAGCTTGTTTCTGTACTCATCTTCATTCCAAGAGTTTGCCTGATGTGCTGATCTCTAAATTTGCAGTGCTGGCTACCAATGGAAGATTGCACGTGCTCAAAACTCGCCCCTTGCAATCTGTGGAGGGGAATAAGATTCTGGCTATACATGCATCCAAAGGTCTGTCTGAAGATGATTTTATGCTGTATTTGTTGCTGTATCCTTGGTTTGGATTGTGTGAACATCTCTGTTCTCTCAGGACTTCTTGCGGCAAAACAACACTGGAAAGTTACTCTGGCAAGTTTTTGGCATCGAAGCTGCATCCTTGTGTCTCTTTGGCATCCAAGAGCATGAAGATATCATGTGGGACGCGTTCCAGCGTTCAGGTAATCCCAAAACCACCATTGATAAACAAAACATGTGAATTCTTGCTTGGGGTGATAGCTTGTTAGACCTTCCTTTGCTCGTTTTCCATGGCTTGCATAATTGATAACCCATCCTTATATAGATGAATGACTTATCACTCAAAACCTATCTGGAAACAAGGAATCCTTTAAATGCATAACCATTATGATTGAGCACGGAATTATGACATATGCATGCAGCTAACTAAATCAAGACATATCCTTCCAATCAAATGATCCGATGCGTGCTAGAGTTAATCAGTGTGGACAGTAGCTACCTTGTCCTATGTTGCTTTGATCCCACATCCACAACAGCTTCAGATTAGACAAATGACATCCAAGGCGACCTCTTTGTTTTGTGATTCCTTTACTGTACTGTTTGTCCTGAATTCTGTGCATTGTTGGTGTTCCTTTTCTGTTTCTTGTTAACACTTAGTAGCTCAAACACCCAGTGCATTGGCAGACTCACTCACAGTGATTAAACGAAAAATGCCTGTGTAGCTAGCTATTGAATTGAATCCTTGTTGCAATTGCATTGATTGATCATGACAGAACCTCAGAAGTTGATGTTTCACACCAACAAATGCAGATTGCAAGTATTAATGGTTCGATAATTTTACTAGGAACAAAATGTTGTCTATACCCTATCTAATTACATTTTAGGGGAAATAATCTTTTTTATTACTTCTGCTCCTTAGAAGATTGGTTCAGTGATATAACTACCTATTAACTTGGATGTGTATGATTATTTGTGTTTGCATTTAAATACTGTATATATCCGCTTTGATTTTGTCCTCCAGAAAAGGAGAAGGTCTCATTTCTGTACCCAAATAAGAGCGTGACCCCCAAGTCTGTCAAGGATCTTAAATTTGATGATTTGACCTTGAATACTGACCTTCAGGAGGTGGTATGCATTTCTTTTCTTTAAGCATGTCTTCTGTGATTTGAACTGTTGCAAACCCACCTTTAGTTTTTGAAATATTTACCGTGTAAGCAATACTGTCTTCTTATTTCCAACTTGGAATTTTATTTGTTGGCACACTATTATTATTATTACTCCCTCCGATCCACTAAAAGTTTCGTGAATAGTGAACTAGGTACGTACAAACCCACAGTACATGTTACGAACGATTATTTGGATTGGAGGGAGTATTATTATTATTATTATTATTACAATTATGAATTCCCATGTTAAAAGTATTGAGTGTAAATATTGACCAATCCTTTGATGTATGCTGGTTTTATGTGTTTATGCTGTAAGAGAAGAGATGTTACCTTCCATGGTAGAACTAAAATGATGTGGCAAGATATCACTGTATTACTAGATGGTAACAATGTAACTTTTGCACTGTAGGGAGTGCTACATGAACCTCTTAACTTGGTTTTGCTTGATGGTACCTGGAGTAATTCTGCCGCATTATACAGAAGGCTGAAGGTACAATTCAGTCTATTCTTTAGTTAGCATACTGTACTCCTTCTATCTGTTTGTGTATGCTTCCTCTTGCAAAATCAGATTGATGCAATCTTGGTTTACATACAACAAATGTAGTTTAGCCGTTCAGGTAAGCCTCATCCTTTTCCTTCTTCCGTGTGATTCTCTGCTTCCTCGTTGACTCTCCCCTGGATACACGACCACTATGTCATGTCACCGCCACTTCTCCCCTGTAGAGGAAGTAAACCTGGAATAGAGACGGCGGTGCCAAGGTGGGCTGCTGTGTAGCATGGTCATAGTTAGGGATGTGGGATGAATGTGTAGAGGTGTGCTGCCATGGATGGCAAATCTGAATACCGACTACCAACCTGAAGTGGAGAGAGCCGTCTGGAAAGCTTGCATTTTTATTTAGCTTTGGAGTTGTACCCATATTCATGGATATCGATCGTTGGATTTCAATGGCCATGCAACACCACGAATAGGTGTTAGAGCATGTCTAACATCACTGTGAGATACATAAGTCAAGGGAGCTCCATCGTATTTAAGGGGTTATGGATACGCGATCAAGCTAATACAACAAATTTGACTGTGGAGTGGCACTTGGTATGCTCCAACTCCTAAGCGTTCATTGCATTTAAAGACCACAGGGCTATGAAATACTCCATCCGTTTGGATTTAATCTACATTCTAGTCCCAAAATTTGTTCAGAATTAATCTACATTCTGGGTGGGGCCCACCCCATTAATTAAGAGGGAGAAGATTCAAACACCATGCATGCACCGGTTTGCTATTCCCCATGCATGAATTACATTAACTAAACTTGGTTAACCAATGGATAGTTTATATATCATGGGACCATAATTGTGTTGCATTGTGGGGTGTGTAAAAGTAGTACTAATAAATGCTAGCCTAATTTGTCTGAAATTTTCCAAAATGTAGATTAAATCCGAATGGAGGGAGTAGTGTTTTATTCGTTAACATAGCAACTATAAAACTTACCAGCATAAAAAGTGAAGGTCGGTGGTCTTACCAGATAATTCCTATTAGTCAAGCTTCAAAATATAATACAGATTATCATGCTGGTGGCCCCAATATTTATCTTTGCACAAGTAGCATGTAACAGTTTTATTAACAAAGGAGATGTCCTTCAATAAAAGTACACAATTGCCTATGCATCCTTTGGTAATCTCTTAGGGGTATATCAAGTTGTAAGACTGTACGTCGTAATTAGTTTTGGTGTTGTAACCATGTTCGTGGACATTATTGGATTCTACCTTGTGGCCGCTCAACAGCAGACTAGGTGTTGGAGCATATAGAACATCACCCTGACATATATAGCCCATGCTAGTTATAGTCAGTAATGCTCTGAGGTATACTGACTATGGGGGCTGATACTGATTGCTTTGATGGTGAATTGGTACTATGTATGTTCCGACTCCTAAGCCCTTATTACATGGAAAAGGCAAATAAGAACTCTAAATTAATCAAAGCATATAATGTTGAGGTGGAAACCTGGAAGGTCTTTCCTTTAGGTGTACCTTTTCATGCAATTGCTGAAAGTAATTTATAAGATGATAATCGTCCTGTTCATGTCTGTGATAGCGGTATTGATATTGCATCGAACATACCAAAGATTAAATGCAGTTCTCACACCGGCGATAGACTCGCCAGTCCCCTGTCTCGTGTATCCGAAGCCCCTATTGTAATGTGTAGGCATGCTACCTTTCTCTGGCTGGTTGGGTTGGAAACACAAAGGGTATAATTGGCGTCTACCGAGTTCATCACAGTGTCAAAACTGCATCTGATGTTGGAGTGGAGCCAAAAGTGCTAAAAGAACCACAGAGGGGCCAAAAGCGCAAAAAATCCTATAATTCTCGGGTTGCAGTGTTGGCCCATAGTTTTGTGTGGTTTCTCGGCCAGTTGCAAGTAGATCTCCTTCAGTAAGCCTACAAACATTCTGCAATGTGAAAAGTAGAAATAACAAATAAGTATCTGAGATGATAAATTAGTTTGGATGTGATCTGAAGAATGTTGAGTAGATGCTAGCTTTCCCTTTATTATTACGTAGTGATCTGCCATGGCAATTTAATTATTGGGATTTGGGAGAGCCGTGTTGATCACAGCGTTTTTAGATGAGTCAGTGCAGAAGCTGCGTGCAGTATTTGAATGAGTTGGAATCCAATGACCGGTTAATTTGGAAGATGGTGGAGAGATTAGAATATTGAATATTTTTTACCTTAGAACCAATTTTGGCAAAGTTATGTGTATGTGTTAATTAGAGAGTTTGAGTTACTTTAATGTGTTGTTTCTGCTATGTCTCCTGAGCAACTGCAGCGTGGTAGTTTTTTTAATCAATTTCCTGCCATGAGGTTGTGTTAGCCCACATATATTTAGGCTATCAGTTCATATCCTAATTTAACTAATATATGGAGTAGCTTGAGTCCTTGTCAACTCAACTAACTACAGCCATGGAGAATTTCCTAAGGATTCAATCCTCCAAATGTCCTGTGAAAATTGCTTTGAATCAAAGAGGCACTAAAACGTATCAAAATTCACAAGTGCAACTGTATTCTAATATCTGTGATTTACAGGAGAGGTGGACAGCAACATGGGGGGATGAAGACATACCTTGTATCTCATTGTCTATGCTGACCGCTTCGGTGATGCATAAACTGCGGTGAGCTAAAGACTACAATTCTGTCTTCATTTGTTTAACCAAACACTACAATATTCTTCGTGTCTCTGACTCTTTACTTTTGCTAACATCTTTACGTAAAACAGACCTCAGCCAGCGTGGGATCGTACCTGCACTGCGGCAGCCGCAGCTGGTCTCCTATCTGAGTTGCACATGCGGCCTGAGCTCAGTGAATTTGATCTGGAAGGGCAAGCTGAGGCAGTGGAGTGCTCGTTGGATATCTTGCTAGACTCTCTCACAACGCGACGAGTTCGCTTAGGTCGATCTATTACTCGAAAACAGATACACAGAAGGGACTGCATATAGTGGAACATGCTAGCAAAACGGCGTCCACATTGATTATGATATGCTTATTTAGTGCCTTTTGCAGAACTGGAGGAGAGTTGATCAGATAGTTCTTTAGCTCACTAATTCATCACTGTGGTGGTGTTTATTTTGTTGTGTTTTTGTGTTGATGTTACTGCTAAGCATAAAGAGCAGAATTTCGGCAACAATCTGGTATTCAAACCATACATGTAAGGTTCTGGCTGCGATACTAGAAACATATGCACGAGACTAATGCGCGGCAAGCGGTTCGTGGATAAATCAAAAGTTTTGTTATAGCACTATAGCAGTTACTTTTCCCCTCTCTCTTGTGTTCGTGTTTTGTTCCCTGGGGGCTGTTTGGATTGGAGCCCTTGGCTGCCCATCCAAAAAATTGGTCATTGACCAGGCATCTAGCGACGTTTGGATTGGTGCCAATTATTTGGCTTGCCCAGCCCGCTTGGGCTCCTCCAGTTCAATTCTGCGCCAATTTTTTGGCTGACTGCCGGCGGCCGAATCCTTCGCCAATTATTTGGCTTGCCCAGGTTTGGCGGGGCTGTCACAGGCACGATCCAAACAGCCCCTAATTGCCGCCGAGCCAAACTGTAAGAATTAGGAGGTTACACTTTGACAGGTTTAATTCATAGAAGACTATCCTGTTTAGCTACAGGAATTGTCCTACAGCCATTGAACTGTTTTGTGAGTATTCTTAACAGAGCTGAAGTCTTTTCTAATACGGAACACGCTTATATTCCATTAAGATTTAAGACACAGCGAGATCGCTAGTCAAGCACGGGCTACATCGCCCGGGTAGTTTGACAACCACATAGTGTTCACAACCAACTATGTGAACACGCATAATTCTAGACTCGATAAAGCTTAGGCAAAGCTTAAACTTCAGGACAAGGCCCAAAAGGATGCCCAGCGGGGAGAGATCATATGCTAAAGACTCAGTAGCATGCTTCAGGACAAGACCGTCAGTTTCAAAGACAACGCGACCAACTCCCAGCTCATCAGCAATTTTGATAGCATTAACAGAGCAAGGGCTTCGGCGAGGAAAGCATTAGAAGCCAGAGTCAGGCGGCCGTCGGCAGCAAAACGCACAGCAGCAGTGTCAAGTCGAAGACACCACACCACCAGCAGTTTTGTAGCAATGTAGCACTGAATATTTCCTGGAGGAATAAGGTGCAGGATTAACAAACATATTTTGCAACAATTCAGAGAGGAAACACTGGCCAGCGATGTGTATAAATAAACATCAACTTTCTCCACCTTATTAAAAGTAAAAACCCAAGAACTGAAGTTTCCAACGACTACAAGGATGATTTGACCTGAATCCTTTGCATCATCATTGGTGGATTTCTGATGACACAGACCAAGACAGAGCAAATATTTTTCGTTTTGAATCTGGAAAAGCAGCAGGCAAAAGCGACTATACACAGTTTAGTAAAAAACGACAATACACAGTTTCTCACGTGGTATAAAAAGATATATGCATTTGGGGTTTTATCTAAAACCAAAGGTGAAACATAGCCTCACAAGATTTCTAAATCCAAACAGAAAAAAAAAAACTACATAGGTGATTCGAGTCCATGCATCGGCAGAGATTACTGTCTATGTATTTACACTTCTACTCTGGACTAAATTACATCAAAGAGCGACAGAAAGAAGTAAATCCCTGTTCTCCAAGAAAATCATCCACGGCGCTTGCTGAGGCGCCACGAGTTGGGCTCGTTGTACCTGTCGTGCAGAGGCTCGAGCCTCTCCTGGCGCTTCCGCTTGCTCATCTTTGCCGGGTCGATAGATTTGTAGAACCTCGGTGCCAACTCGACGAGCCATGCCGGGTTGATGGCTGTGACCTCCCTCATGTATTCTTTTGTGGTCATGACGATTTCGTTGTAGATCACCCATTCAGGCTGCTGATGAAAGAGCGCACTGCTTGGGTGGATATACACCTGCTGATGATCAGCAAGGGTCCTGTATCCTCCCTGGGATCCTTCTTGGCAGCGTTGAAGAAGAAGCCTGCGGTGATGGCTCTCCTTACCTTCGTGAGATCGTTGCCGGCAGACACAACGTCAAGCCTATACCTGTCCATGATCTCCAGGAGCTGCTTCCTCACATCCTGCGCTCTTCTTAGTGATGATACCTGAAGGAAATTCTCGATGCACCATGGTCCCGAAAACTGCTTTGCCTTCCACGCCTGATACACAGTGAGTAACGTGACATGATCCCCTTCTGGCTGGAAAAAGTTACCCCTTTTCCGATCTGCCTGAGTCTGTTTCTCCCTTGGCCGATAGAACACATTCCCAGTTTGAATCATTGCAATGATAGTCACTATTTCATCACTGCATCCGAGGTCCACACTAGCAAGGAGCATTTTTGAAAGTGGTGGTTCTTGTGGAAACTCAGCCATCTTTCTCCCTAGTTTGGTAAGCAGGCCTTCTTCATCTAAGGCACCAAGGCTGTACAGCTGTTCCATAGCTAGATAAGTGCTTGAGGTGCTGGAGGGTCCATGAAATCAAATGCCACTAGTTCATTTATCCCCATTGCCTTCATATTAAGAACCGTCCACCCCAAGTTAATCCTCTGAATTTCCGGAGTTGTCGTTGGGGGCATTTCATTACGATAGGCGCTTTCTGTATACAGACGGTAACACTTGCCTGGGCCTGTACGCCCAGCACGCCCTGCTCTTTGCTTAGCTGATGCCTGCGAGATCGGAGCGATAACCAGTGAATCCAGTCCTCGTTTCGGGTTATACACGTTAATTTTTCCAAAGCCTGTGTCAACAACATAATATATCCCATCAATTGTCACAGATGCTTCTGCGATGTTGGTTGCCACAACCACCTTCCTCTTCCCAGGAGGAGTAGGTTCAAAGATCTTTGACTGCATTTCACTTGGAAGAGCACCGTATGCTGGATAGATTAGCAAGTCCGGTGCATCTTTACCCAGTGCCTTCATCTTCTCATGAAGATAGCTACAGGCATGGTCAATCTCTTCCTGGCCAGTCAAGAACAAGAGGATATCACCTTCAGGTTCACTCAGATGGATCTGCAACACAGTGATCAATGCAGCATCCATGTAATCGCTCTCTGGCTGTTTTGCATATAGTATCTCCACAGGAAACGTTCTTCCAGGAATCGTGAAAATATTGCAGTCGAAAAAATATCCGAGAATTTCTCTGCATCAAGAGTAGCGGAAGTGACAATCAACTTAAGATCAGCTCTCCGCCTAATCAGCTTCTTTAGCAAGCCAAACAGAATGTCCGTGTAGATGGTCCTCTCATGTGCCTCATCAAGCATGACAACAGAATAACCAGAGAGGTTCTTGTCTACCATAATCTCCCGTAGGAGCATGCCATCTGTCATGTACTTAATGACCGTATTAGGTCCAGTGTGATCTTCAAAACGTATGGAATAACCAACTTCCTCTCCCAATCTACAACCAGACTCCTCTGCTACCCGCTTTGCAACTGACTCCGCAGCAACCCTGCGAGGCTGCGTGCACGCAATTTCCCACCTGCAGTATAGCCTGCCTCAGCAAGGTACTGAGTAACCTGAGTGGTTTTTCCTGACCCGTCTCACCGATAACCACCAAAACTTGATTGTGATGAACAGCATTGATAAGCTCCTTCTTCAGCCTGTAAATTGGAAGGCTCTCCCTCTGCTTCTTTATTGAAAGGCTCGACCTCTGCCCAAATGTTACAGTCTTCCCATATGCCTCTTTCTTCCACTCCGGCATGCTCCGCGCTGACAGGCCAGCCCCCCTCAGTTCCTGCGCGAGGTACCGCCCACCAGCATCAGGCATAGGATCTTCCCACGGCCGATTCAGATCCTTGGGGATGGAATCAACCATTGCCCTCTGCTCCTGGCTCTGAATATCACGCCGCTCCTTGACAAGCGCTGCTTGCAGTGCCGCAGCTCGGCTCATCGACCCCTCAGGGTTCCTGGAAACCCTCACCGGAGACAGTTCAATCGAGGACCGGCCCTGTCCACACAAGAACGGCGGCTCATCTTCGTTGAGCTCAATCTCGAGCTCCTCCTCCACATCTTCTTCCTCCTGGTGATGTATCATCATCATCCTCGTCGAACACAGCAGGGTAGTCCCTCGCATTCAGTGCCCCGGAAGCAATCAGCTGTTTCAGCTCAAACCTTTCCGGGGAGCTCATCCGCCTCGCCCGCCTCCGTGGCGCAGGCCCAGACGAACCCTCCTCGTCGCAATCACAATCCCTGACAGCCCAATCCTTCTCCCGGAGGTTCCGGCGGCGCGGCCAGCGGATCGATCGTCCCTCGGAACACCATCACGCCGCATTGGCGGGAGCTCAATTCCGGTTTCCTGATCGAGGTCCAGCATCGACAGCCCCAGATTTCCCCACTGCACGGAGACGACCCTGACGAACACCTCCTGGCCGCGCTCCACGGCGGCGGCGGCGGCGGGCATCCGGGAGGCGTGGACGAGCCCCTCGCGGCCGCCGCGGGGGGCGTCGAGGCGGACGAAGCACCCGGCGTCCATCACCCGGGTGACCCTCCCGCGACAGACCTGGTGAAGCTCCGGGTCCCCAGCCCCCTCCTCCTCCTCTTCCTCCTCCTCGGAACTCCTGGCACCGTCGGGATCGGAGGCGGCTTTTGGGGGGCGGGGATGGCGCCGATGACGGTGTGGAGGGTGCGGGCGAGGTATTCCGGCACCACGAAGTCGTGCTCCCGGAGCCTGGCGTCGAACTCGGCGACGGAGGCGGAGCGGCGGCCGAGGTGGACGATGAACTCGGCGACGTCGCGGTCGACGACGCCGCGGTGGGCCTCCAGCTCCGAGCAGACCTTGGAGACGAGGGACAGGTGGGTGAGCCGCCGGATCCCCTCGCTCGCCCCGCCGGACGAGCCCGCCCTCGCCATGGGCGACCGCGCGGGGGCGGCGGTGGTCGGTTTGGGGCTTCGGCGGAGGGAGAAGTCAGAGTCGGCGTTTGTTTCTTTTGGGAACTTTGTGTTCGACGAATTAGGGCCAAAACAAATCTGGATGAAGTCGATTTGTCGAGTCTGATTTGAATCCTAATTAGGTCGGTTTCCGTCCGCTTCTATGAATTAGTCGGTTTGTTCAAACTATACTAGGTAAATAGCAAACTTGTCCGTGCGTTGCTATGGGCTTCATCAACTTGTAACAAAGTACACAACTATTTAGAATAATAGATGCTTTTGTCCTTATAATTGTATAATTACAACTAACAACCCTATATTTGAACAACAGAGTAAAGAAGAACCTCCCTGGCTTGCACGTATGCAATGAAAAATCATAAAACCCTTAGTTTATTAAGAATTCTTTGTTTGAATCCCTATAAAAAATATGCATATTCAAGAAACGCAGATAATACCGATCTGTGAGTAGGACATGCCATGCAACACGAGGTTGATCTTCTGATAGACAACTAAATTGAGCAGCATAGTTGATATAGTTCCTTGGCTTGTCATATACCTGGACGGCTGAACCGCGTAAGCTGCCACTGGAGGAGGGGGACGCCGCCTGCTGGGACACACCGCTCTGTTCAGGGTGAAGCTGGTGAGGCCCGGCTGACATCGTTGGTTCTAGGTAGCTATGGAAGAAGTTCGTCCGGCGGTGCAACTTTTGTGTTAAAGCATAGTTGCACAAAATGAGATAACATGGAACAAAAAGTATTGGTTGCCAAGAATTCAGGAATACTCATTTGTTGGTCAGATTTGTGCATCCATCTATGTTTGTTTTTTCATGATATTTACCAACGTGCCATGTCTCCATAACGTGTTATTGAAAGATGCATGGATCCTTCAAATATCAAGTGTCGTAATCAGGCCAAAACAGCTGGGAACATCATTCTCGGTTACTTTTTTCAAAATAGTTCTCTCCTCTCTCCTGCTTTCTAGGCCAAAACAAAGACATTCCATGCAATTTCACAATGTATCCTAAACGGAGTAGTAGTAATAGTCCCATTGTTCAATGCAGAAAATATACTATGTTGGCTTCGCACATGAAAAGTAACATCACCAAGGCAATTACAGAAGACAAAACCAATAAGACGTGACAACGAATTATCCATCTAGGCTACAACACATTCAGTCTATCAATGTACAAGTGACATGGAGCACCTAAAATTATATGCATGAACGATTACAGTTTTCTGCTGCTCCTTGCACCTGGTGACATGGTAGCAAACAAAGGAACAGAAAATTGGTTTGCAGCTGCAGTTACCTCTCGTCGCCTAAAGCATAATCACTGTAAGAGATCCTGTTCAGATTGGTGACAGTTCCATGCAAATTCAGAAGGTAGTGCCCAGCAACACAAGGTAGCCTCCAGCACATGCACATGGAAATCAGCACAGTCAATACTAATCACATTCGTCATGTGCAGGTTCAGACTCACAATAGGCTCAAATTAGTGAGATGCGCTGGACAGGCGGCGCTCTACACAATAGGCTGAAATTAGTGAGATGGGCTGGACAGGTGAACTGGTCCTCTACGACACGAGATCAAGGAGCAATTCCGTCATTCCTCCATGGGTGAGTAGCAGCTCTTGCAGAGCTCCTCCACGCGAGGTCGGGGGAGACATGGAATCCGGAGCTTCCTAACCAATTGAGCCCACCTTCATCTCCACCACCATCCACCGGCCCCTTGCGGTGGCTGGCCTGTTCTGTGGCCTTGCTGGGAGGAAGGTCGAGGACGAATGGAACAGCCGCGGCGTCGTTGCGTTCCAGCGGCTTGATATGGGATGGCGGCGGCACTGCGTCGTAGAGCGCGTCGTTCCGCTCCCCTGTCCAGTCCTCCACCATCGTCGCGTCCACCGCGTGAGTCTAGCCAACCACGGCTTTGCCCTCACTCCGGCGAGCCAGCAACCCGTTACCCGTCCAATCAAGGCCGCAACGACGACCGCGCGCGGTAGGCAGCGCCAGCTACACCTCCTATCGAGGTGGCGACGACCTTGAAGTTTCGGATGCCATCTGTTCACCGGTAGCAGCGTGCGCACCTGGAGAGGCTGAGAAGACAAGGCATAGGCGCCATCGGTGCGCCCGTCGCCTAGCGCAGGGTCGGCGACCTCCCCGCTGTCTCCTCCCTGAACTAAACAAGGTGGACGACACCGGAAGCGCCAAGCGGGGCTGAGCTGAGGATCCAGATGCGGTGCCTCCCCATCTCCTCCAACTGACAGGGGCGACGGGCTGGGGTGGGGAGAGGAGGCTTGGAAGGAGGCAGTGCGCTGGGGGCGGCCGCCGGCGCGCTGCAGTGGTTCGTCGGGGCGGTCCCCCGCCTCCGTGCGGGGAATCGAGGTAGACGACGTGGGCGGTCGGTTGGAGACTGGAAATAAAAAATGAACTGTTACGACTTAAGGGTGGCAAGGTGGGTAATATTTTCTGTGACTCAGGGTAAAATCGGAAAATGAAAAACGGACCATCACCTGAAGACATATTAGGTAAACTAGCAAACGTGTCCGTGCGTTGCAACGGGCGAGATAAATTAAGACCCACTTAGTTTGTCGTTTCGTGACACAAAACCGGCATATTACGTGGATCCATAAAATCTTTTGGTTGACCGAACAAATGACATTAGTTGTGTGAGGCGGTCACCTTGATCCATTTGGAGTGGAAGAATAGTGAAAGCTATACAAAATGAGATGGTTCATGAGTAGTAAACTATATTTTACCGCATTTTATTCCACGGGCAACATGACAGCATATGACCATATTTGAACGGGCATACATGATCCTCTGAGCGAAGACAAACCTTTTAGGGTATGATTGGCATTCACACCATATAATCAAGTAGTAGTATATTCAGTTACGAAGTAATAAATTCAGTACCTGGATAAGTAGTAATAAATTCAGTTACGAAGTAATAAACTCAGTGGTGACCATTAAGTCCCCAGGTTGCATATGCAAACTGTAGGTGCATGCTTTCACTTTGCCTCTGAACCTCTATCTATCTTTAGGTGATGGTCTAATTTTTCAAGAATTTAGTTAGAACAACCAAGTGAGCTTTAATTAACTCAAAAGTCATGAATAAAAGTTATACTCCCTTAGAAAAGTTATAAAAAACATGCAATCGAAAGCAGGTTGTGAACTTTTAATATTATTTAAAAATCATCATTGACAGATCAACAGAAAATCGTCCATAACCTACACCTCGTTGTCAACAGGGATATACACTATTAAAACACTATCATGGGAGTGTAAACGAGCTGCCACGGCAGAAAAATACTAACGGGAACACAGTACACAAGGCACCCAATTATCATATTAGAAGAACACCATGCAACTAATGAACAATGACGAATTGTTTTAAAGAACATGGATCAGGCCGTCCTCAAGAGGAGAGGGACGAGGTTGTAGTGATGTACCTTGCCGGTGGTCCTTGTTGGTAGCGCAGTCCTCCTCAAGTCCCTGAAAGAACTGATGAATCATGAAACTGTTGCCTCATTCGGCTCTACACTTGTGCGCAACATGCTATCAAAATCGCCAGTGCCTTGTCTGAACGAACACCTTCACTCCTTCAGCATATCCACTTATCATTGAAGTCCACAACACTGCATTCTTCCAGTGAACTTCTTGAGCAGCCTCCAGATCCCCACACTTGGCATACAAGTTAACCAATGACGACATGAGATGTAGCTCAGATTGGAAACCACTCTTGATCTGACGACATGAGATGTAGCTCAGATTGGAAACCACTCTTGATCTGAAAGAGAATGACCTTGGCCACCAACATGTTCCCTAACAGAACATCGGCTGAGATCAGATTAACAAATGCCATCGAATCAAATTTGAGCCCAGCATCCTGTCCTGCATGCGGTTCAACAGAGCAACCAATTCCAGTCGGCAGCCTGCCTAACGTCAGCGCCAAGGAGTCAGGGCGAAGACTCTCCTGCAGGCGGGGTTGGACTTGGGGCGAGCGCGGGCATGTCGTCTAGATAGTCCGGAGTTCGGACCCTGCGTCGTCCGCTCCGGTGGCATCGGCGACGGAGAGCTGCGGCTGCTGCGCCAGCGCGACGCCTAGGGAGTCCATGGCGCATGGCCGGGGGCAAGGCGTAAGCGCGGCGGTATCCTCCGTAGGGGAGCGACGCGGCGGCATCCTCCGTTGGAGTCTTGGAGAGCGACGCGGAGGAGCAGTATTAGTGAGGAAGGGCGAGAAAAGTATACATAACCCCCACAACTTCTGAGTTTTGGACGGAGAACCCCCACAACTAAAAAGTGGCTCACTTATTCCCCTCAAGTTTGTGAAACCGGACAAAGCACCCCCTAGGCCGAATTGAAGCGGTTTCTACCGGTGGTTTTGGTCTACGTGGCAATTGGATGGCAAAAAAAAAAAAGAGTCAATGCTGGTGCCAGCCTGGTGCTCACCTGTTCTTCCCCAAGCAGCCGCATGCATGGTGCGCTGCCTCTTGCCGTCGCCGCGCCGCCGTTTACGACCCGACTGGTTCGAACCGCCGACGCATGCGGGCGCACCAGATGCCGTTCCGATACCAGCCTGCTATGAACAGATGTGTGAGAAGACGAGGGCAGATCGAAGCTTGGCGTCCCCGAAGTCGCTGCATCGCAGCTCCGGCAAGCCGTCGCTTAAGCTGTTCCCCCCAACATATGATCACGCCATCGTGCTCTAGTTGTCTCCTTGTTCGTCTCCACCAAAGGAATCTAGCTATGGAGCCCTGAGCTGAGTGAATCGTCCTGTTCTTCCCGAGCTCCGTCCGCCGTGCGCCGTGATCGATTCGCCGCCATCCGAGCTCCTCCATCCCCGGCGAGGCACCCATCGCTATCGAGGTGTGCGTGCGGTCGTACTTGAGCTCCCCGTCTGCTTACCCATGCATCAAGGCCGTCACTCCATAGCTCGATCTACCTCTCCTCGTTCGCAAGTCAATGGCACGCCAGGGAAAAGTGTGAGGAAAAACTGTGTTGACCCTGACGTATGGGTCCCGCAATGAGTTGGCAGTTACAGTCAATGTTCTTGTTGCCACGTTTGACCCTGACGTATGGGTCCCGCAATGAGTTGGCAGTTACAGTCAATGTTCTTGTTGCCACGTTTGCAAAACCACCGGTAGAAACCGCTCCAATTCGGTCTAGGGGGTGCTCTGTCCGGTTTCATAAACTTGAGGGGATTAAGTGAGCCACTTTTTAGTTGTGGGTGTTCTCCGTCCAAAACTTAGAAGTTGTGGGGGTTATGTATACTTTTCTCGAGGAAGGGCCATGGTGGTCGTGGGGCTACCGCTGCGTGGTGCTACTCGTGGACGGAGACGGAGATTATGGCCCGGATCTCGGTGGCTGAGGGATCGGTAGCAGAGGGTTCCGTTCGTCCCACCGGATGAGGGAGCGGGATCTGCTTGCCGGAGATCGATTGGTGGTGGCTGGAAGGTTGATGCCGTTCGCCGCAACACAATCCCAGCGTCGCCGCCTTCTCCCGTCGTGAGCGAGAGAGGGGATGCGACCTCCTCGCCAAGTTCTTCGGTCGTGCGGTCAGCCCCTCACGCAAAAAAAACGTTTCATTGCAGGGCTTTCCTGGACGGCGGGTTGAGTTTTAGATTTCATAGGGGGTTTTGTGGAAAACAACCACGATAACTTGGCGGTGGCATAGTGTGTAATATTGTCTAATTCAACCTGACGATGCGAGGGTAAAATTGGAAATTTAAAAAACGTACCAACCATCACCTCTAGCTATATTATATAGTAGATTTGGTGCGGCGGCACCGCAGCACCCGGGTGGCAAAATTCAAATTTGAAATCGGTGACGTTTAACATTTACGTAAATTTGAGAATCGTTCCTATAAAAAGAGAGTTTTTGTTTCAAACTTGTCTAGATTTCAAAAAGTAGTCAATTTGCAAAGGTATGTAGATCCGTTTTTTTATTCTAACGGTAGTAAAATGGTTAGGTTTGAAAGATAGTTTGATTTTTTAAATATTCAAAGTTGGAAATGTCTGTATTCGGGAGTTGTCTAGATTGTAAAATCGTTGAAATTGAAAAAATATATATGTTGAGAATTTTTTTGAATTAGTTGAAGTGGTCAAATGGGTAAGCCATTCTGCTCAAATTTTGTAGGCATGTTGATATGTTGGTAATATTTGCAAGCCGCGCCCGTGCGGTGAAATTCAAATTCGGAAATGTCCTTATTTTAAAAGAGTGGGAATTTGAAAACCATGAAAGTGCAAAGAGAGCGCACGTTCGATAACTTGTTCAGATTTTCGTGATATGGCGTGTGGGTAAATTCAAATTTAGAAATATCTTCTTTTAGAAATTGTGGAAATTCGGGAAATTATTGAATTTATATTAGATGTTTAGTTTAGCTTAGTAATCAGAGGGAACACATTGTATGAGTATTTGCGAAATTTAATTTAAATCCATTCCATAATTAGAGGATATTAATTTGTATTCTCTGCAATTATTCATCTAATCAAACATGTGTGGAAAAACTTACCTTCATATATCTAGAGGTAGTGCATTTGGATTTTTTTTTTTTTGAAATATTGACTCTTTTGTGTTCTTATGAGTGGAATTGTGGTAATATTTTTAGGAAGGATGAATGTCATGGGGGATTTTTTTTTAAATCGTTTGAAATATTGAAATTTATTTTGAAACTCAATAAATAATCGGATATTTTTAGGGAAGTAGAATGTTACGGGGAAATACCCTCTTCTTCTTCCTTTTTTATTGTTTGAAGTATTCGTAGTTTGAGTTGGAGTTTTGAAATGCCCACACTTTCAAGCAGTGTAGTTTTGAAAAATTTGGAAGTTTTGTTTCAAAAGTTCCAAAAGTTCTTTAAAAAAGGAAAGCAGGGGAAAAAAAGAAACAGAAGGGGAAAAAATAGGAAGGGCCGACCCAGCTGCGCAGCAGCCAGGCCGGCCCACGTAGCGGCCCATCTGGAGCCCAGGCCCGCGGTACGTCGTCGTGACGTCACCGGCGAATGGAGGCGCCGCGGCGGCCGCGAGCTCGCCGGAGGCGAGGGACGGCGAGATGGGACGCGGGAGCGCGCGCGTTCGGCGCGGCTCGGCGCGGGGAACACGCGAGCGGCGGCGCCGCCACGATTTGGTCGCCGTGGCGTCGCCGGCGACGGCGAAACGCGGCGGACGCCAGTGGGCTCGGCGGCGGAGATTACCGCGCAGGCGCGGCGTCCCGGCAGTCGGCGCTGGGCAAGGAGGGAGGGGGAGAGGCGGCGGAGCTCTCCGTGTCGCTCGATCTGGGCGGGGAGCAGCGTAGAGGCGGCGGTGAGCGTCGTCGTCGGCGGCGGCGGCGCGGCCGCGCGGGGAGAGAGGAGGAGAGAGGGGGGGTTGTGCCGGCGTTTTTCAGTTAGGCCCCTACAGTTCCAAGAATTCTCAGTTGGGTCCTTCTGCGTGCAAATGGTAGGACTGGTCCGCAATTTCCTGTGATGTCAGGACGCTTTTCGTAAAACGACACGCTGGCCTTCTGCCGACCGCTCGATGGAAAATCGACGGCGCGAAGCGAGGCGGGCACTGCTGAAACGCGTTACTGTAGATGCGAACCTCGCATCTACAGTAATTGCGGACGTGTGGCAATCTCGGCCGTCCGGTTGCTCGATCGGACGTGCTTGAAAAGAGGGTGACGTGGCCGGTTTCCTGTGAGGCTGAAGAGGTCAGCTTTTATATATAGATAGATAAGAGATGTCCGTGCGTTGAAGCATGTACTGTACATCACACAGAACATCCCGAGAACTTTTGACATCATAGTCACAAGTAGTAACATTTTCTTTTGCTCCAAACTCTAAACTGAATAATGTCCACTAGCTTGAACAACTACTGAAAAAATAACACTTCCGGTGTATTTAGTTTTCTCTATTTTTTTTAAAGTAACACAAGTTTTTTTGTCAATTCTAAAAGTAGCTCGCCGTCTGCACGGGTAGGACCGAAACATGCCGTTTCGGCTAACGAAAAAGGAGGCAAAAAAGTGTTCGGTAGCCTACATGAATCTTTTCCTTAATTCTTTCATTAATACAAAAGTCACTCACCGTGTCATGATTCAACATAGAATATTCATGAAATATATGCACGTCGATGAGTAGGTTTTATTACCATAATTGGTTTCGAGTTTCATCGACGCTAATTTCTTAATTTTGGATCGAAATTCACACATTTTTTCGATGAATTTTGTCAAATTCATCGCAACTAGTCGACCGTTTGAATTTTACTTTCACGATCACAACATTTGTGTTGTTACTTTTTCATTTCGACGAACATATATGTAATTGCGCCGTGGATCATAGTTATTTTTATTAAGTAGTATATCCGTAATTGTTCTGCAATAGCTTAGATTGAAGCTTTTGCGTGCCTTGACAGTTTTAAGCTCGTGCCGACATATTAAAATGATGACCAGAGTTGGACATTGCAAATGCAGTAGAGGCGGTCATGAAATACATGGTGAATGGAATATGATGGTAAGGAGTTGTCTTGTTTGAGACAAGATAATTTGTGTTAAGTCTTCAATATATGCTCATAATTTAGCTCACTTAGTAAAGTACTTTGTGTGGATGTTGCACGATCGTGTAGATGTCAGTAGTTTTGAACAAAAAAAACAACTTCCTATTTTTTGGAGCAATGAAACACCTTCGTTTACCCTAAAAAAGATCATCAAATTTTGCAGTAACAACAAATAACATGTACTTTTTTTTAAGATCCTGCTTTTGCTAGTGCAACAAATTAAGAACTTGTAGGAAGAAGTAGTAGGAAAAAAATTGATGGTGTAAACTGCTAAAATATAAACAAATACGTAGTAGCATGTAATGTGTTCTTGAATAACAGTGAGCACTTAGCAAGGATGACCAACTTCCAGTGACCATTGAGTGAGTTCCAAAACGCTACAAATAAAATAGACATTCAGTTTTAGGTATATTTTTGCTTTACTTTTGAGTAACTATTCTCAAAATCACTACAAATAGCATGTAATGTGTTCTTGAATAATCAATATCGTCCGAGACGCGCATTGTGCGTGCACGGTTGCTAGTAAACAAAAAGAGTCGGTTGCTAGTAAACAAAAGAGTTAAATACATTTACGGTACCTGTACTTTAGGTCAAAGCACGATACGGTACCTCTACTCAGTAATACGCTCAATACGGTACCTGTACTCACCTCGCGGTGATTATATGGTCCCTATTCAACGTAGAGATCCGTATTTGAAATTTTGTTGACTAGTCAACCAGTGGGTCCCACATGGCAGCTCAATAAGAAATAAAAAAAATCCCTCCAGGAAGGTGCTGTCGCTCCAGGGACCAGGAACTCGCCTCCGACTAGTAGAAGCATAGTTCGCGCCTTCACGGGCGGCCAGCAGCGTCAACGCGATGGCATGCACACACACGCCGGCGCGCGCCAGCTCCTCAGCCACCAGCCGCACCACGCCCACAATCGTCGCCTTCGAGAGGCTGCACGGGAGCGCGGCGATCCGGAAGAGCATGCTCGTGGTGTTCCCCGCCGAGATCGATGGCGGCCATGGCCCATGGCGCGGGCGTCGCGGACCCGGAGGTTGCTGTAGAGGTTGTCCAACCGGCCGTGGCACACGGCGCGCTTGACGCCAGCCATCATGCACCGCGTGTTGGCCACCACGATGTGCTCGAAGTCGCCGAGATTGACGGCGGCATGGCCGCCGGCGCCGCGGACCCGGAGTTGCCGGCGTTATGTAGAGGTTGTCCAGCTGGCGGGCGCGGCGAGCCGGGGCGAGCGGGCAGGCATGTCGAGCAGGCACACGTCGACGCGCGAGCAGGCACGCCGACTGGCGCGTCGAGCCGGGGCGGAGCGAGCGCCGCGACCAGGCACGCGGGCAGGCGAGCGGGGCAGTGGTAGGTCGTGCTCGTGCGGGTCCATGGCGACTCAGAGCTTCCGCACGGCCAGCACCCACGCGGGGAAGCAGCGGCGTGAGCGCAGGTGCGGGACGATAGAGGAAGCAGCGGGGATATTTTTGAGTTTGTATATTTGTTTATTAAGCTGCCATGTGGGACCCACTGGTTGACCAGTGGAAAATTTCAAATACAGAGCTCTACGTTGAATCAGGGACCGTATAATCACCGGGAGTTGAGTACAGGTACCGTATAGAGCGTATTGCTGAGTATAGGTACCGTATTGTGCTTTGACCTAAAGTTCAAGTACCCTAAATGTATTTAACTCTAAACAAAAGAGTTTGTGGTGGTCATGACCACCGTGCACAAATCCTCTCCCCAAAAGTATCATACTTGAGAACTGAAACTACTGATCCATATAACTGAGAAGATGCGTGACAAGGGAATGATGTGTTAATTCACAGAAGTTGGTCAATGCAGTCAATATCACTGTAAGAAATTTAGTTGCTGGTAAAAAACATGTTAGGACAGGTGATTTGCAGGGAAATATCATGGCTAGCTAGGGCGCCTTATAAAACTGAATGGAGGGACTTGAGAAATGAGAACTGAAACTACTTGTCTATATAAGTGAGAACATGTGTGACCAGGGAATGATTTCTGAATTCACGGAAGTTGGTCAATATATACGTTATAACTGAAAAATAAACTTAGTAGCTGATAAAGAACATGTTAGCACAGGTGCTTTTATCTGGCTAGCTATGTTATAGTACAAGTGAACGGCTTCTCAAGAAGATTATTGAACCGGATGAACTCCTTCTCATGGCCTTCCTCCTTTCCACACACGAACCTCCCCTTGTTGGGATGAAAAATCTCAGAGCTAGGGGGGCACAATATACACACGCTCCGGCGCGGTTTCTTTTCTGTCAACAGAGAAACAAGAAACGTACGTAAGAACATATATATTAGGATCAAATAATTGCATCTCATGAATACGAAAAGAATGGCAACAGTTCGTCAACATGGTAGCCGCGGCTGAATCCATGCATGTTTACACACTTACTCTTGCCGATGGGCTGCTGCGGCTGAAACGTGGATATCTTACTGACGATCGCGCATGTTTCAACCACCGGATTACGGCAGCCGTGCGTTCCGGCGGGCGCGTCATCGTCGCCATCACAGGTGCATCGTCTGTAGCGCAGCTCGCCGAAGAACTGCTGCACGGGGTTCTCCAGCGGAGCGCCCCTCCGGCGAGCCCAGAAGCTGACGTGGTACCACATGTCGCCTCTAAAAAGGACGTAGGCGACCATCAGAGGCTTGACAAGATCGAACTCGGCGCCCTACAAATACATTTGTTGTCAGATACAGACATCGATCGATCAGTGGAACATGTGGGCACTAGATGTAGCGTCAGTTGATAACTTACCGGGTTCTTGGAGTTGTAGTGGAGGAGGGCGAAGCGAGCATGGTGAATGATCGAGGCGTCGCGTGCCCTGCATTCACACAAGGATGTAAGTAAAAAAGATGGGCTAACCAATCGGGAACTAGGAAATTTCACGTACTCTTCTGAGCGCGGTGGCCACGACCACGCCTCTGAACGGGAAGATGAATTCATATATGTTTTCTGCAATGAAACTGACGACCGCGGCAGCGAAACCGATCACAGATCGCATATCGTAGTCCTAGTCTCAAATCCGAGCGCCGCGGGTTTCAATGGGGCATCATCTGATCTTATGAAACCCCTTGCGAATATATTGGAGGCAGAAGAAGGAGTAGGGTAGGTGTCCGATCGGCGACAAATCTGTCTAGGATCCGAATCGAATTTGCAGGCTTGACAGCGTTGTAACCGTGCACGATAAGGCCTCTTTTTTTTTTTTTGCGAAACACAGTACAATGTAGACGCTCACATATACGCGCATACACTCACCCCTATGAATGCACACACGCACACCCTACCCCTATGAGCATCTCCGAGAGACTGAGCCGGCGGTTGGGTCTTGAGATTGACGAAGTTACCACGAGCGCCTCGCTATCGACGGGAAAGTCGCCTCCCACTGAAGAATATTCCGCCTAAATGAGAAACACCAGCGTCAAACCTGAGGTTTGAACTCTGGTGGGCTAGGGGTACAACCACCCTCCTAACCATTTTGCCACAGGCAAGTTCTCACGATAAGGCCTCGTTGCTCAGCGATTTTCCTGCCCTCGATCAACCGTATGTAGAGGCTGATCGTGTATATAGAGGCTGCCGGCTTCCAGAACGTACGCCTCTCTCGGCGTGTTTGGTAGCCTTAGGGAAAGGGAATGGGAGTTTGGACGGGGGAGTTTGTTATGGGATTAGGCTTGGTAATTTGATTATTAGTCCTAATCCCTCGTTTGGTTTGCTGTGGGAATGGGTGGTGGGAATTTGGCAGAAAATCATTTAGTTTTTCTTTACGAGAATGTTTCGATTAACTGCTTGACTAAATGTCCGGCTAAGTGCACGGGTGACGGGGTAAACTGCTCGCACGAATCAACTTCATCGAGAGTTGTAACCTCGTTTATGGCGACGGCGGCGCGGTGTGGACGTGTTGTCGGATCATCGGAGCGGCACGTGCAACCAGGAGCATCTCGACGAGCGGCGCGTGCTAATGTTCAGCATCGTGACCATCGTCGGCGGCGAGCATCACGTCGCCATACCGGCCCGTGACCATGGGAAACAAGGTCGCGCCGACGGTGGCTGGAACGATCCTCCTCCGTGTGCAAAGCTAGACTCTAGAAATTACTACGTAGTCTGCTGCCCAGTTAGCTAATCAATCGACTAGGTCTGGTTGTGGCTTTGCAGCACACACGCGAACAACACAAGACATCAACACAAGACAATGAAATCGCTGGTTTCACGAAGTTTAGGAGCCAGCTGAGATAAGTAACGCGTCTCGTTCCTTCGCTCAGTGCCCTGAGAGGCGTTTTCCAGGCGACTCCAGATCTGGTCTCTCGCCGGCGATTCCCTCTGCTCCCCTTCGCCTCCGGCTGCCGTTAGGCGCCGGGAGGCGGGGGGAGCTCGGGTGCGTGGCCGCGCGTGTAGATAGGCTGGTAGTTAGGGTTCAGTGGCCTGATCTCCGTCGCCTTCTCGCGGAGGGGAAGGTGCGGTGCGGCGATCTCGTCCTCCGGCTCTCTCTCCGTCTGGTGAAGCCGAGCCAGTGGAAGCTTCATCGGGGAGCTTGTGAGGTTTGTGTTCCCCTTCTTTGGCTGGCCGAAGCTGGGGTTTGTGTTCGGGTGGCCTCCTCCTTTCTCACTTCTCCGGCCGGCCGTGGTGGTGTGGGGGGAAGTTGGTGGGTGGTGGTGATCTGCTTCTGGAGGAGGTGGTGGTGGTCCTCTTCGATGGGTTCGCTCCGGCCGGCCGTGGTGACGAGGGGAGTGGCCGTCTGGAGGTTGAAGAAGCTTGCAGCTGGTGGACCTGGACGGCGCCGTGTCGGCGGGAAGATGGGTGGAGCAAGGGAGCTAGTGTTGTGGCCGTATTCGTTCAACGTCTTCGGTTTCCGTCGCGGCGCGGCGGACGGCTCAGCGGTCGTCTACATGTGGTGGAGGTGCTCTCTCCCCTGCGGATGGTGGTACGGCGACGCCGGCGTGGTCTAGGTGCTCGGGAGCGCGTGGGTGGATCTGATCGTGATTCCTTCCGGAGACGTGGGGTGCTCTCTGCATATTACTAGGTCCGTTTGTAATTTTTGTTTCTTTTTGGACCTGTTTGTAATGTCTGCTGAGTTTCCTAATATATGTGGTCAGATCCTGTTAAAAAAAAATCGCTGGTTTCACGCGAAACGGTTTTTCTCATCTCGATCAATTACCAGGGCCCCCCCTGGGATGAAACTGGAGGGAATTGGCACCGTGAACTCCCAATCCATTTCCCACGTTAATTCCCATACCCTCTAATCAAAGGGACTCCTACTCCCGCACCTAGTCAACTCCCAATCCCCACATCTAATTCCCCCCAACCAAACAGGCTGTCTTTCCTCGCGCTGCTTCTATTCTCCGCTAGCGGCTGCTGTTAGTTACAGACTTACAGTGCCTCAGAAGATTTAACAGCCGAGCTTCAGTCAAGTGTCACGGAGTGTTATGCATCGCTTTATCGAAAAAAGTGTGTGGAGTGTGGAGTGTGAAGTAGGATAGAGTGAAAGCTGTAACCCACAGGTTGACCCGTTATGACTGTCGTCTGTTTTGCGCAGCAAACTGTGTTAGCCGTTGTCATTTTCACTATCGCCTCTACTGTAAAGCTCTTGGGTATTTTTTACTTCATCCCGAATTCAAATTATGTTCATGTCTGATACCTCCGGATTTCACTAAGGCACTACTTGGTTAGTTCGTTTATCCTGTAATTAATGGTCATATTTCTGACTTCATTATAAATAGCATTGAGCCCCAAGGCAGAAGGGGACATTATTTAGAACTCTCGGAACAGGTTTTCAGAGAGAAAAGAGTGCCATTCTTGGGAGGTCTAAGGTGTTTGAAGCTAACTTCTTTGTGAGATCATTCTCAGGGTTACAGGATCCGAGTAACTAGCCATGTGATGTTATTTTTGAGGGTGTGCGCCTTCTAGCCGGATAGAAAGTTTCTTGGGAAATTTCGTGGTGCTTTATGAAGGAGCCAAGAGTTTGTGAAGGACGGTGACCACCTATTTCGTGTGAAGATCCCTATTAGCTATTGGGTTAGGAGAGTGATAATATTTTGGACGCCCACCTACCACTTTGCTCTCGCGACCTAGCCGCCCCCGCGCGGGCGACTGGGCCGCCCGCCGCCGCCTCCCTTCTCGGCCCTCCCTCCTCTCCTTCCCCTCCGCCGTCGCCGGGCTAGGCCCGGGCGGCGCCGGCGGCCACCTGCTTTTCCCCTCGCGGTGGCGCCCGCGCGCGCGGCGGCGTGGCTCCGGGAGGTGCTCCCTGGCGGCGGAGGTATGTGCGGCGGCGGGGCGACTTGCTGCTGCGTAGGTGGTGAACTCGGCGGTGGTGCTACCATTGGTAGTGGGGCTGGCCAGGGAGAGCTCGGCCGGAGCCCAGCCGGCCAAGATATGGGCCCTTCGGGCCCGACCTGGGTCTGGGCGGGCCGGACGTGACCCAGCCGCCCCCGGTTTGACTAGGAGCCGCAGCTCGTGACATGGATGGTGGAGTCGTCACCGCCTCTGCTGCAGCGCTACGACGGGAGCTTCACGGGCCCGGCTGGGTCCGGCCGGACCTATGGTGCTGGTTGAGAGGGTAGCGGCGGCATGGCCTACGTGCAGCAGCGTGGTGGCGGGGACTTTACGGGTCCTCATGGGACTCGGCCGGGCCTGCCCGGCCTGGTATGTCCTTGCTACCGCGTCCGGTCGGCACCCGCAGGTGGCGGTGAAGGATGTCCTCCAGGTGGCCGTGCTGCTGCAACCCTCCGGCTCCAATGGTCTGGTGTGCTCTTGTTGTTGTGTCCGGCCGGCTACCGCCTATGGCGGTGGAGGTTGTTCCCTCCCGCGTGGTTGTGGTACCGCCACCCATTGTTTACGGTTGTCTCTTATCAGTCTGGCCTCGCAGTGTTTGCCATGGTGAGATGGCGTTCGTGACTTCAAGACCGAGGTGGCGTCTGGTGGTAGGCGACAAGATTTGGTGGAACGCTACAGATTGTCGGGGATGTGGTTTTTTGGAGGTCGGGAGAAATCCCTGTCGTTTTGGCACCGACGCGGTGATGCTTGACACTGTCGCCCTTCCTTCTTGAAGGGCGTCGGGTGTGCTCCTTCCCCACTACTCGGAGCGTACCGGGGGAAACCCTAGGACCTGTCCGAACAGCAGCGTCGTCATCGTCGCTTTCCTTCTTGGAGGTGTTGTTTGGTACGCGGCGATTCAAAGCGCTAGGATCATGGTGAGACTTTGCCGGAGAGGACGCGGCGGTTGCGAGTCACTTTCGTTTTTCGTTGATCCGCCGATGTTGGCGTTGTTTTCTCTCTTTTTTCTCTCGCTTTCTTTCCTTTTGGGCTGTGTGTTTGCTGAGGCCCCGGCATGTGTGGTGTTGCGTTTGTATGCATGTTTGTATGATGGTTGTTGCTTTATTTATAAAGCTGGGCGAAAGCCTATTTCGAGAACTGGGTTAGGATTAAATGTCCTAACTCAAGCATAAGTAAGTTGGTCTCCTGTCATTTTGACTTTGTGTCATAGCCTATTCCGACGAGGATGTCGAATATCACCAAATATCCGAAACTCAGGATACATCCTCCTGTTTGCAACCTCTTTCCCTTGCTCTTTTACTTATTTGCAATCTACTTTTCTGCAAATCTATCTTTCTAAAATTTGTGTGTATGGTGTTTTAGGCTATCGTAGAAGATTTTACGAGTGATACTGACGAGGCTATACCAAACGGGTACCCTACCATGAGGGTACCTGGTGCACGTGATGACTAAAGCCCAATTGTCAAACAGTCCGATTAAGCCCCGCAAGGAAGGCCCAAGACGAAGATTGCTTTCCAAGATAGACATAGTGGGTTATAGTTTCTTGTAAAGTCTAAGTCGGTTACGAACCCGAGACCCAGCCCCCTATATAAGTGCTAGGAGGGTGGCCGATCAAGGACACGCAACAATATAGCTCTCAAACCCTAGCGAGATCAAACCCTCGCTGGACCTTGTAACCGCATCATATTCCACCATCAAATATAGACAGGCAGGAAGTAGGGGTGTTACCTCAGTCGAGGGCCCTGAACCTGGGTAAATCCCGCTTGTCAGCCGACGATTCTACCCGCACTACGCGTTCTCTACCTCGTAAATCTAACTCTAGGTACTCAACTATGGGTATTGCCGAGGACACACCTCGTCAATTGGCGCCGTCTGTGGGAACAGGTAGTGTTGGATTCACAGTTTCGCCGGTTCCATCTTATAAAGCAACTCGCCGGCCACATCTGCAAACGGCAACCCGCCGACAAGCTCGACTAACGTCGGATCATCAGGCGATCACTCGCCAGTTTCAAAGATCGCATCACCAAAACGGATCAAGCCATACTCGCCAGAAGCTCAAGAGGCCTTTGCCAGCCTCGACTCAGGTTTGGATCTAATCGTTGGAAAACATAATTTTTTCGTCGACAAGTTTGGTGTGCAGGACTTGACAGATCCAATCACGGTGGAGACACTCGATGATCCTTCGACTACGCCAGCAATTATGGAAGCAGCTTCACCGCAGATCGACTCGATCTCGCCGCTAGGATCTCCAGCCTCATCCATGTCAACAAGGGAGATCGACGAGCTCATAGCAAAAGAATTGCACAGTCGAAGACGCTGAATCACGGGACATGATCCTCGACTACATGCACTCCGAAGAAGCAAACGACATCATCTGTCTCGCCGATTTCGGTGGACCAGAGATCCAAGCAGATCAAGAGTTCCTTTCCAACAGCAGAGACAATCCTGAGCGTACACTCGAAGCATACGTCGACACCGACGCACAGATCAGCAAAAGCAGTAACTCAGACATGAGTCTGGATGAAGAAGTCAAATCTATGACTGGCATAGACAGCACATACACCTGTCCTCCGATCATACCTCGCCAGGTCTACGCCGCGATCAGCGCAGAAACCTCGACAGCGCAGCCAGTCGAAGACCCACGGAATTCCGTGCACGGTCACATTACCAGATGGCGTATCAACATTGACCATCACAGCCGAGATAGCAGCAAAGGTGGACAAAGTCATCAAGGAGTGCACAATGATGCCTGCAGATGCAACCCCGGAAGAGATGATGGCATACAACTACTTCAACTGGCAAGAGACGTTGCGCCTGAATCAGTACAGGGCAACACTCGAAGAGCGCAGAAAGCAAGCCAGTATCTCGAGTGCAAGGAGAAGGCAACTATCCCTCGGTCCACAGGGGCAACAGAGCCAAGGAACAGATCGCGATTCGCAAACATCCCAGAAGGAGAAAGATCGGGCGTCACTCGCAACTTAGAACACTCGTTCATGACATTAGACGCAGATGGGGTGCTCGTACCCAAAACAGCTGAAGGAGCCTTGCTGCAAATTGGAGCATACTTAAGAGCAACGGCACCTCCGGCAGGTGACCCGGCTGCAGTCGCACATCAACAGCAGATGAAGGCACTGGCACTCGCAGCAAAAGGACTCCAAACGGAGAAGGGCAGAGAGCGCAGCAGGAGCCGCTCACGGCACACATCGCGAGACCGTCGCAGTCGCAGCCCTCATAGGAGCAGCGCAAGAAGAGACTCATATCGCCGTCGATCACGGAGCAGGTCCAAGAGTCGGATAGCAGCGATTCAGGAGACAATCACGACACAGGGCCATGTGGAGCTCGATGCTTCACTCGACGCATCCGCGAAGCCAAGATGCCCAAAAAATTCAGCTTATCCACAACGCCGAAGTTCAACTGCAGGCAAGAGCCATCAGGGTGGCTCGAGGACTACAAGTTAGCAGTCGTGTGTCAAAGAGGAACAACTACAACAGCGTTGCAGTACATACAGCTGATGCTCGAAGGCAGCACGCGACTGGCTCAAAGCTCTACCCGAAGGGACATACGACTCCTGGGATCAATTCCGGGAAGATTTCATCAAATATTTCGACCCTTTGTGTGAAAGGCCCAAAACATTCGCAGAACTACAGGCCTGCACGCAGAGGTGGGATGAGACCTTAAGAGCATACATCAGAAGATGGACAACCATCCGCAACTCCATAGGCACAATCTCCGAAGACAGAGTGTGGATGTCTTCACCCAAGGAGTCTTTCGAGAAGATTTCAGAGAAGCACTTGGTCGTCAAAAGCCAAAGTCCATGGCAGAGCTCATGAAGATAGCAACCGAGTGGGCAGACGGAGAAGATTCCATACGGGCTAAGCGCCCAGTCTCGCCGCGAAGATCGTAGGGACAGTCGAGACCACCGCGACAGTCACAAAGATGATCGAAGGCGCAAACGCAAAGGCCGTTACAGCGACGATGATAGAGTCAAATTCATGGCGGCTGGTTTCACTCAGCCACAAGATAGTCAGGGCAGAGATGACAGGCGACCCGAAGAGCGTCGCGACAGTCGAAGCGACAGCCGCCGGGACAGTCGAAGCGACGATCGCCGTGACAATCGAGATCGCGATCAACGAGGGTAGCTACAAAAGGCAAGAGTGGCGCAAGCGCACTGATCCAAGGCCGATAGGACATTCGAGGAGAAAATGGACGACTATTGCAGACTCCACCTGTTCAAAGGAGACGATGGAAGACTCATCTCCAATCACACAATGGGAAACTGTAGAGAGTTCGATCAAATGGCGATAGATTACATAATAAAGACGAGGAGAGTCGCACCTGCGACTGCTCAGCCGTGCCCGTGGCAGCACCACCAGCACAACCGGTCCCCGCACTATTACCTCCACCACAGCACAATGCAGGAGCCAGGTCGCAGGAGCCATACATCACGTACCGCAAGCGGCGGAGGAGCAATATCCAAAGCCTCAGGGGCAGATGTACATGATCCAAAAAGGACGTCCCTCTAACAGGCAGCAAAAGCTACATACTCGACACGTAAACATGGCAGTTATGGAGCCACCAGCTATACCAGAGTTGCTGAAAGGAGCCGATACTACGATCACCTTCAGTCGAGACGATCATCCACCCGCAGTCTACCGACCAGGCCACGCAGCCTTGGTACTCGACGCTCAAATTGGTGGATACGCCATGACCAAAGTCTTCATGGATGGAGGCAGCGGCATAAACCTCATCTTCTCCGACACGCTCCGCAAAATGAACAAGTCAGTCGAAAATCTCCCCAAGTCTTCAATACTTTCCATGGTATCGTTCCAGGTAAAGCAGTCAACCCAGAAGGCACAATACAACTCGACGTTACGTTTGGCGACGCCACTCACTTCCGCACAGAGTCGATAGAGTTCGAAGTCGTCGATTGGAAGTCACAATACCATGCTATATTGGGACGCCCAGCGTTTGCTCGATTCATGGCAGTGCCACATTATGCATACCTCAAGTTGAAGATGCCAGGACCCAAAGGAGTCATCACAGTCAACGGAAACTTCCAAAGGTCCGATGCTTGCGACCGAGATTTCAGCAAAATCTCAGAGATATTCGGTATGGAACAAACCTTCGCAGATCTTTCCCTCACCAACGACCATACACTCATGCCTGAGCACAAGAAGCAAGCAGTCGACAGAGCGTTCAGCGCCACAGATGATATAAGGAAGCACCAAGTCCACCCGACTGACCCGTCAAAGACAGTTCGGGTGTCCACAAGCCTGCCTATCGAACAGGAAAGAGCGCTCGTCGAATTTCTCCGCGAGAACTGGGATATATTTGCATGGTGTCCAGCCGACATGCCAGGTATTCCCAGGAAATTTGCCGAGCATTCTCTTCAACTTACCCCAGGCGCCAGGCCAGTCAAGCAGGCAGTACGTCGTGTCGCCGGTCCCAAAAGAGAAGCCATAGAGAAGGAAGTCGACAGGCTACTCAAAGCAAACTTCATCCGAGAGATCAAAAAATCAGATTGGGTGGCCAACCCTGTGCTCATCGAGAAGAAGAAAACAGCAGCTCTTCGGATGTGCATAGATTTCACAGGGCTCAATAAGTGCTGCCCCAAGGATCACTTTCCACTTCCACGAATCGATCAGATCATCGACTCCACCGCAGGCTGCGCTCGACTATCCTTTCTGGACGCGTACTCAGGGTACCACCAGATACGGATGAAAGTCGAGGATGAAGAAAAGACAGCATTCACAACTCCACTCGGAGTATACTGTTACACCACAATGCCCTTCGGGCTCAAGAACGCGGGTGCCACATACCAGCGTATGATGCAAAACTGCTTGAGGAAGCAAATCGGACACAACGTCGAAGTATACGTAGACGATATAGTTATCAAGTCAAAGGAGGAAAGCACTCTACTCGCAGATCTACGAGAAACTTCAACAACCTCAAGAGTTACAACATCAAACTCAACCCAGATAAGTGCACGTTCGGTGTCCCGGCCGGAGAACTCTTAGGTTACTTGGTGTCAGCACGCGGGATAGAAGCAAACCCCGAAAAGATACAGGCCATACTCACCATGCAGAGGCCTACAAAGCTTTACGAAGTGCAGCAGCTAGCAGGTCGAGTGGCAGCGCTCAGTCGTTTCATCAGCAAACTGGGGGAAAAAGCGCTACCACTTTATCGATTGATGAAGAAAGCAGACAAGTTCGAGTGGACAGACGAAGCTGAAGCAGCTTTCATCGATCTCAAGCGAATCCTCACAAACCCTCCAATTCTGGCGGCACCCCGAGAAAAGGAACCATTGTATATGTACGTTTCAGCTACAAATCGAGTGGTGAGCACAGTCTTGGTAGTCGAACGCATGGAGGAGGGAAAGGCTCAAAGTGTGCAAAGACCAATCTACTACGTCAGCGAAGTTCTCTCCGCATCCAAGCAAAGGTACCCACACTTTCAAAAGTTAGCATACGCTGTTTTCATGACCTCCAGGAAGCTACGCATTACTTCACAGAACACCCGATAACGGTGATAAGCAAATCCGCAATTGGAGACATTCTCACAAACCCCGACGCAACTGGGCGAGTAGCAAAGTGGCTCATCGAGCTAGGGCCACTAGGGATCACGTATGACCACCCGAAGGCCATCAAAGCACAAGTCCTACCTGACTTCACAACCGAGTGGATAGAAGCGCAACTGCCAGGAGTTCCTGATGTATCTAACTCCTGGACAATGTACTTTGATGGGTCCAAGAAAAACGAAGGCGCAGCGCAGGCGTCATACTCATATCACCCAAAGGCGACAAACTCTGCTACGTCTTGCAGATGGATTTCGAGTTCCCATCCAACAACGAAGCAGAATACGAAGGCCTAATCCACGGCATGAAAATGGCCAAAGCACTCGGATGCACTCGATTGATGATCTACGGTGACTCCAACTTGGTTGTACAACAAACAATGAAAGCTTGCGATGCTATAGCAGACAATATGATTGCATATAGAGACTCTACAACACGTTGGAGGGTGGATTCGATGGATGCGAGCTAAGGCACATCGGGCGAGAAAGCAACGAGGAGGCAGACAGGTTAGCTAACATTGGCTCAACTAAAGCGCAAATTCCACCAGGTGTGTTCTTAGAGCGCATCGAGCACAGGTCCATCAAACCACAGCGGCCTCCGCCCGCTCGCATGCTACATCAAAGGGTAAAACCCAGTAGATGATCCACCAGTCGAAGTATTCTTGCCATGGTGATCTGGTACCAGCATGGACTCAACCCTTCTTGGCGTACATACTCCGCGACGAGCTACCTGAAGACGTGACGGATGCACGGCGAGTCACTCGACGGTCTAAAGCATACACTATAATTAATGGTGAACTGTACAAACGTAGCGTTCAGGTATGTTTCAAAGGTGCATCGACTTCGAGGACGGCAAAGCAATACTTCGTGACATTCATGCAGGTACCTGTGGGCACCATGCCGGCAGTCGATCACTCGTAGCCAAAGCCTTCCGCGCAGGGTTTTACTGGCCAACAGCACTCAAAGACGCGGAGGACATAGTCAAAAGGTGCATCGGGTGTCAGAAGTTCGCAAACAAACCTCATGCACCCGCATCGGCGTTGAAAACCATACCACTCGCATGGCCTTTCGCCCAATGGGGGCTCGATATGGTGGGGCCACTCAAAAAATCTTCGCCTGGAGGACATACTCATCTACTGGTGGCGGTGGACAAATTCACAAAGTGGATCGAAGCAGTTCCTATCACAAGCTCGACTGCCTCTACAGCAGTCAATTTCATAAGATCCATCGTGTATCGCTTTGGAGTCCGAACAGCATCATCACGGATAACGGCACAAACTTCACAGCCGAGGAATTTCGCTCCTTCTGCAAAGAGTGGAACATTACGCTCAACTATGCGTCGGTAGCTCACCCACAGTCCAACGGGCAAGTCGAAAAGGCCAATGGTCTCGTATGCACAGGCATCAAAAGAGATTGTTGGTACCACTCAAAAGAGCTGCGGGTGCCTGGGTCGATGAGCTCCAGGCAGTCTTATGGAGTTTACGCACAACTCCAAACGCCTCGACACAGTACACACCTTTCTTTATGGTCTATGGTGCAGAGGCAGTACTGCCACCAGAGGTAAAATTCAGCGCACCTAGAGTTGAAGTGTACGATGAAGACGACGCAAATGAGTCACTCGAAGACTCGGCTGACCTACTCGAAGAAGCGCGAAATACAGCGCTAGCTCGCACAGCTGTCTACCAGCAGGATCTCCGCAACTACCACAGTCGTCGGCTACGAACACGGTCATTCATCGTAGGAGACTTGGTACTTCGACTGAAGCAGAAGAAGGTGCACAAGCTTGCATCTCCATGGGAAGGACCCTTCATCATTACGGAGGTCATCGATGGTGGAGCCTATCGACTGAAGCACGCGAAGACAGGAGAAATCTCGCATAATCCATGGAATGTGGCGCACCTGCGTCGCTTCTACGCTTAGACTTCTAGTCGATAGATGTAATAAGAGCACAATGTCAAAACGGCCAGCAGGTTTCAGACGTACTCTTTCCCTTACCAGGGTACCTAAGGGGACTGGAAGGTTTTTAATGAGGCGGCTTGCTGGTCTATATTTGGAATAAAGAAGAATGTTCCTCTATGAGTTGTTTGCATAGTTTCTTATTTCTCCATACCCGAAGACTCGGGGGCTGGATCATAAAACTTTCTCACAAAATCATAACATAATCACGCCCCACCCGAATACTCGGGGGCTGGGTGTCAAACAGAAATGATAACACAAGTTGTGATATCAAAGCGAAGTTCGATTACTCAAGATATGGAAACAACTCAAAATAAACAAAGTGCAAATTTCACACACCCCACTCGACAGGCTCGGGGGCTGAAAAGAAACACGAGTCAGAAAAGGTTACTTACATACCACCCACTCGACGTGCTCGGGGGCTGGGTAATTACATAAGTAGGTAAACATTCGTCACATACACCCCGCTCGACAGGCTCGGGGGCTGCATATCTATAAACGTTCTACTACACAATATTCCATAGGTTCATCCTTCATAAGCACAAGCATTCGGATACAAAAACAGGAAGCAAGCAAAACAAAATGCTTCATAAGCGTTCAGTAGCATTCATAAGACAGCAAAAGCATACACGATGTATGAAAGTTATATTTACAAAAATCAAGACAACTCCCTAAACATGGGACATAGACTCGGACCTAGCTCTACGCGACTGTGATCGAGCAGCGATCTCATCTGATCTGCGTTCCATAGTATGAATGGAAAGTTCGGCAGTCGCATGGCCGCGTCAGTTACACCCCTCAGAGATAATGGCTTTCCGTCTGGCTTTTTTGGGAAGTCAGCAGGATAGTCTCATAATCAATGGCTATGCCATTACCAAGGAGTAGCTTGAGGGTGGACTCCGAGCCGCGTACCGTCAGATCGCGGGCATAAGCTGCCATAGTTGAGGTGCCGGGTCCAAGGACATCCGCAAAGCCTTGAGCAGTCCCTGGAACATCACTCGATGGAAACACCGCCTGGAACACGGCGCCAAGAGTGTGGTGGAGGTGGCCAGGGAATTCTTCGCGTTAGTCATGGCGGTGTTCAGCTCTTCGAAGGCATGGTCAAATGACATATCATCACTCGCTACACCTGCGGATGCTGGAGCATCTGTAATTCCTTCAAGTGATCAAAAAGAAAAGCATTCAGAATATTAGCAAAACAGGAAGGAAAGAAAAGTACAAGCAAAGCTATTAACCTTCCGCAGCACGTGCAAGGCCTGATAGTCGCAGGGCATATTCCTTCTCGCGCAAATTGGCCGCAGTTCGAACTTCATCAAGTTCTTTCTTCGAGCCAGACTGCTGATCGGCAAGCTGCTTTTCCATTCTCTTCAGTTGCTTCTCCAGATCAGCTGCTCGTTTTTCGGCTAATTTTTTGTCGCCTGAGAGGAGCGAAGATCAGATCAGTCGCAAGGTACGGAAGACAGATGCATAACTTCAAGGAGGCAAAAATAACTTACGACTGAGCTGCTCAACATCCAAGCAAAGTAAGCCCAGCTTTTCCTCCATCTGGACATAAGCCTCGCCAGTAGCAACAATGTTGCGGAGGATGGGCTATACATAATAATCAGAAAATTTCAGTAAAACAAAAGTAAGCTTCAACTACACCAAAGTAAGCATACTCACATGCTCAGTCCAAGAAGAAATCTTTGAAGTCGAAGGACGAGCGTCCAAAGCAGGGCAGACGCTGTCTTCCCTGCTTCAGTCGCTCCAACTACTAGAGTGGTTTCGGTGGCAGTAGGAGTGGCCTGAGGAAGAACAGCTGTGGGTTCTTCTACGACTGGTGATGAGCGTTGTTGCACATCACCAGCACTGCGAAAAGGGTAATAAAAAGCATAAGAGGAATAGTAGCAAACAAAGTACAGGTATAAGCAAAAGCATAAACGCATACCTGTGATCCTCCTCATCTGATTCTGGTTCAGCTCCAATGGTCGGACCTCAAAGCCAAAGGTTTATTCACAATCGGAGGAGGGCGTGACGCCAGAGGAGAATACTCATAGGAGCACTCCTAGCGGGTGGGGAGGTGCCAGCATCTTCGTCGTCTTTTTGCTCTGCACCTCCCGATTGCGAGCTCGAAGGTGAGAGGCAAACCAGTCGACGACGTTTAGTGAAGGCTCAGTCCCAGACTCACCGTCTTCGGTGCCTGGTTTACTTCTTCGACTTCGCAATCTTCTGTGGAAGAAGCAGTTGCGGATGGGGGAGATAGGGTGTTTTTTTTCCCTCATTCAGCAAAGCTACCTCTTCCGTAGGACCAGACTCGGGAAGAGGAGGAAGGATGCATTCAGTCGAGTGACCCTACAAACAGTAAAAAACAAGGATATTAAAAAAGGATGTAAAAACCAGAAGCAAAGAGTATCATCACTCGAAAAACAACAGAGTATGGTGTACTTACCGCAGGAGGAGCATTCTCAAGACCAAATGGAGCGTGTGGAAAGTTGTAGTCGACTGCCTCATCAGCCTTGATGTTGGTGATTCCCTTCACATGAGAATCCAGCTCATTGGGAGACAGTTCCACGGCGCTCATCCTGCTTGCATCAAGTGGGCCTTCGTAACGCCACATGGGGTTGACCCGGAGACGAAGAGGCCACACTCGCATTTGACAAAAGTGCTGATCAGCTAAACACCAGTGACGGTGCCCAGTAGTTCACTGACTCTGGTCAAAAGCGGCGCAGCTTCTGCCTTCTCCTCAGTCGAGAGAGCATGCTCCCATGCCTTCGTCTTCAGTAGAGGTTTCCCAATCGAAAACGCTGGGAGCACTTCCTGGTCGACGCTGACGTAGAACCATTTGCTCCTCCAGCCTTGGGCAGAGTCGACTGCCTTCAAATTAAAGTAGCGGCGGTCGCTACGCACTTGGACCCCAAACCCGCCGATTGGGCAGGGACGTCCACCACGGCACATATGGCGCACTTGGAAGATGGACTTCCACAATGCCCAGCTAGGGGATACCCCCAAAAAGCATTCACACAAAACCATAAAACTGGCAATGTGCAAAACGCTGTTGGGGTAAGATCGTGAATCTGCACCCCATAGGCGTACAGAAATCCACGAACAAAATCGTGCATCGGAAGAGAAAAACCACGGGTAAAAACTCCGCAAAACACACACGTTCATCGGTGCGAGGCTCGGGGAATACCTCCTTGTTCGCCGGAGCACGAGCGGCGAGTTGGTCCGCTGGAGGCAGTAGACCTTGCTGGCGAAGCGAGGCCAGTTTCTTCTCAGTGACCGTCGATCTGGACCAGTCGCTGGAGATCTTCTTCAAATCGGCGGCGGGCGTCGCCGTGGTAGTAGCAGCCTGCTTTTGTTTCTTCCCTGCATCGGCAGCACCACGCTTCGTGGCTTTCCCCATGATGAAAAGGAGATGGTGTGTGAGCTCAAAGGAACGGCGGCAAGAAAGGGGCGCGAGGAGGAAGACGAAAGCAGAGGAAGCAAATGGCAGGGTAAAAATATTTCGGAGATTGGATCTATATTTACCACAGAGGGCGAAGTAATCTCAACCGTCCGTGCTCGGTCGGTGAGACACGTGGCATGATAGGAGAACAACCGTCGCAGGCCACTCCGCCCACTACATGAAAAACGAGGAAGTTATTATTACGCAGCAAAATTTCGCCACGCCCGGTCAAATCGAACCGAAGCGGTGTCCTCTGTGGTCAAATCCTGACAACGGGCCTACAGAGACATGTCTTGTCAAAATTCTGCACGCACGCCATAAACGTCATGCATGACGTCAAGCAAAGTGTGGAAAGAAAAGAACAGTTCGACTAAACAAAGAGAAAGGTATGTAGCGTCTGTTGACTAAGATGTTGTTATATACTCGACAGTTTATCGAGTATAGTATAGTACTCCCATCGGGAGCATATCAAAAAAATTCTTCGACTAACATACGCAGGATATAATGAATTTGAGATTATCCTCCATTACAAGTAATAAAGCACAATCTCGGAGGCTACTCCCATCGGGAGCGCTGTCGCGCACCCGATAGATTCAAAGACAAAAAAGGACAGTCGATGAAAGCTTCGACTCAGTCCAAAAAGCAAAAAACATACGCAAATCAAAGAACTCCCGAGTTGTGTCAGTCGATGATGCTTCAGATGCAAAGGTAAGACCCGCTGATCAGTCGAGCTGGGCTAAGTGCCACTCCGGTAGTGCGATCCCTTAACAATTTCCGTGTCACCCATTGGGAGCGCTGTCGCGCACCCGATAGATTCAAAGACAAAAAAGGACAGTCGATGAAAGCTTCGACTCAGTCCAAAAAGCAAAAAACATACGCAAATCAAAGAACTCCCGAGTTGCGTCAGTCGATGATGCTTCGGATGCTGCATGCAAAAAATGCAAAGGTAAGACCCGCTGATCAGTCGAGTTGGGCTAAGGGCCACTTCGGCAGTACGATCCCTTAACAATTTCAATGTCAGCAGACATGATGAAAATCCTGGTGGACGCACTAGGTAGCATATAAAAAAAACTGCAGAACGAGTCAGTAAGACCTCAGCGGCCTAAGTCGAATCTGTCCAGTGTGTTCTAGGTTCGAGCCCAAGGACTCGAATTTGATTGAAAGCTAGTAAGATTTTGCCCGAATGTGAAGTTAACTGGTCTTGTCCGCGTGGAAGTGGTCCCACGAGTCGTATGTTGATGGAGGTAGAGCCTTGAGCCAGTCGCGGGCTGTGCCTTCGAGTATGAGTCGTATGTATTGCATGGCTGTGGTGTTCGTGCCTCGCTGACACGCAACAGCCAGCCTGTAGTCTTCTAGCCACCCGGAAGGTTCTTGTCGACCCGTGTACTTGGGCTGTTCAGATGTGAGTTTGAACCCTTTGGGCATCCATGTCTCGCGGACGCGTCGAGTGAAGCACAGAGCTCCATGTGGCTCAGGCTCTCGATCAGAGTATGAAGCGTTACTGTAAGATCTACGCGATCTGCTCCTAGACCTGCGCCTACGCGAGATGCTTCTTTCCTTCGAGTGGTGGCGACGGCCAATGCGATTGTGCTGTTCACGACGTGTGTCAACTATGGCCCGATCTCGACTCCCTCCTGGAGTTCTTGGAGTTTGGCGTATGGCTTTCGCCGCTAAGGCGAGTGATTTGATCTGCTGGTGATGCAGTTTTGCATTGGGGTCATCGGCTGGAGGTTTGATTGCCTCTAGATATGCTGCAGCGGTGAAGAGGGCACCCGCAGCTGTTTTGGGTACTGGCACTCCCTCTTCGTCGTATGTCATGAAAGAGTTGCCTAAGTTGCGTGTGAGCACCGCCCTTTCGTCTGGCGAGAGGTGCGATAACCTTGATCTGGGTCTTGTGTCTGCTCGCCCGGTGGAGCTCAGGGAGAGATGTCTTCTTCGCGCACTCGACAAGCTAGCTTGCTTTTTGCGTTCTTCGAGTGTCGCTCTGACCTGCCGCCGTCGAAGTGATTCCTGCCAGTTGAAGTACTGGAAGGTCAACATCTCCTCTTGTGTTGCGTCTGCTGGCATCATTGTGCACTCCTTGATGACTTTATCTACTTTTGCTGCCATCTCAGCAGTGATTGTGAGAGTTGTGACTCCATCCGGCATAGTAACTGTGCACAGGAATTTTGTAGGCCTGTGGCTGGCCGCCGCATCTGATGATTCTGCGGCGATGGCGACGTAGACCTGCTGGGGTATCACCCGAGGATATGCGTATGTGTTTTCGAGTCCTGTCATGGACTCGACGTCTTCATCGAGGCTCATGTCAGAGTCGATATGCCCGTCTAGTGGTCCGTCTGGATGGATCTCGCTGTCGATGCCTTCGTCGCCTATGCTCATCTCGGTGTTGGTGAGGCTGTTATGAATCTCGGAGTCGAGTGTGTTGTTGGTGCAGATCTCGGAGTCGACGTGGTTGTCGATATGAGTTTCGGGCTCGTCGAAGTCGCTGAAGGAGATCCCGTAGTCGATGCTATCCTTGAGTGGAAGATCGAGCTCGGGGTTGTTTATGCGGTATGCTGATTCGGCCTCCTCTCCTTCGAGCTCCTCCAGGAGCTTGTTAAGCTCTCGAGTTGAGATGGTTGTTGCAGACGAGCAAGATCGGAGGATCGACGATGGTATGGACGCGGTTGATGGATCCGCAGCCGAAGGAGCCGCAACCGATGGAGCCTCGGTGCGGAAGTCTCGAGTTGGCGTGGATCTGTCAAGTCCTGCACACCAAGCTTGTTTACGAAAAAATTGAATGAACCAACAGTCAAACCCAAACCTGACTCGAGATCGGAGAAAGTCTCCTGGAATTCTGGCGAGTGTGGCTCGAAATCCATCAGAGGATATGATGTGCTTTTTGCGGGTGAAGCTGGCGTGCTGCCGTTTTTCGAGTGATTCGGCGAGTTGCCGTGTGCCGACCGAGTAGGCGAGTTCTGGTTCGTTGATGCAGCCGGCGAGTTGCCGTTTGTAGGTCCGATCGGCGAGTTGCCGCTTTCCGATGTAACCGAAGGAACCGTGAGTCCGGCACTATTCTTTCCCACAGACGGCGCTAATTGACGAGGTGTACCCTCATCAAATCCCATGGTTAAGGACCTAGGGTTGAGATTATGGGGAGAGAACGTGGTAGTACTGGTAGTTTCTTCGGCTGACAAGCAGAGGCAAAGATTTACCCAGGTTCAGGCCCCTCGGGTGGAGGTAAATACCCTACTTCCTGCCTGTCTGTTATTGATCGTGTGAGATTATGCGATTACAAGGGGGGCTCCGGCGAGATGTCGATCTCGCAAGAGCTTTGGTGGTTCGAGTATGGCTTTTTCTAGATCGGCACCCCTCCCAGCCTTTAAATAGGCTGGGTCTCGGGAGTTTGTAACCGACCTAGTTTATACATAAGGAAAGTATAAACCGACTATGTCTATGTCTAAACTTGGAGGGTACTCCATCTTGTTGGGCCTCTCGTCTTGGGCTTCGAGTTATCTCTTCGCTATTGGGCTTTTAGTCATCACGTGCACCAGGTACCCTCACGGTAGGGTACCCGAGATGTATATCCTTGTCACTTTGTCAAAAACACAAATCTCAGTCGAAATAAAAGATATGAGACTTAAAAACATTGGCATAAGCATGGGACGTGCACTATCGAGTGAGTCCCTGCCTGATTCTACAAGTAAGCCACGCACTCGGGGCTAATGACGAGGCTATACCAAACGGGTACCCTACCATGAGGGTACCTGGTGCACGTGATGACTAAAGCCCAATTGTCAAATAGTCCGATAAAGCCCCGCAAGGAAGGCTCAAGATGAAGATTGCTTTCCAAGATAGGCATAGTCAGTTACAGTTTCTTCATTTGTAAAGTCTAAGCCGGTTACGTACCCGAGACCCAGCCCCCTATATAAGTGCTGGGAGGATGGCCGATCAAGGACACACAACAATATAGCTCTCAAACCCTAGCGAGATCAAACCCTCGCTGGACCCTTGTAACCGCATCATATTCCACCATCAAATACAGACAGGCAGGAAGTAGGGGTGTTACCTCAGTCGAGGGCCCTGAACCTAGGTAAATCTCGCTTGTCAGCCGATGATTCTACCCGCACTATGCGTTCTCTACCTCGTAAATCTAACCCTAGGTACTCAACTATGGGTATTGCCGAGGACACACCTCGTCAGATACCAAAGGAAGATTTTCTTACTTAGGCTTAACCACCTAAGAAAAAACTATGTCAACTCAAGGAAATTACTTCCACAAAGTTGCTACCTTTGATCATGAAAACATTTTGTCTTGGAGATCAAGCATGGCATATAATTTTTGTAATATCGGTCACAATATTTTTAGAATCATAAATAAAAATCATTTCCCTCATCAAGATATCTTAAAAATTACTCTCTTGAAACCGATAGAACTACATCTTATTGCCTAACCTATTAATTCTATTGTCGTGGTGTTAATGATAGTGCTTATGGTTCTATCATGTACCCCAAGGATACTAAAAATATTTGGAAGAGACTCCATGACATCTATGTGAATCCTAAGACAAGATTTGGAGATCAAGATTGTCAAGATGGAGAAGCCAAGAAAGATCGAGATTAGTGGATGATATGAACCTATTTTTTCATGATCTCATGAGGGAAGTTAGGGTTACCATTAAACACTTGAGAAATGGTAATTGTGAGCTAAGGGCATCTCCAGTCGCCCCCCTAGAGCCCCCAGGAGGCCTTGGCGCTATTTAGCGCCGGTGCTCCCAGGCGAAACCCAGCCCATTGGGTTCGGCTTCTGGGGGCGAAATAGCGGGAAACACGACGCGGGCCAGCGCTGTCAGCGACGCGGGAGAAAATGGCGTGGAACAGAACCACCCGTGAGCGGCCGCGTCCTCATCCTCTCGGCTCTCGTGCTGGTCAAAGGCTGCCGGAGTAAATGGCGTGGCCAGCGGCCAGTGAGCGCGCCGGTCAAAGGCTGCCAAAGTAATGGCGTGGCCGGCGCCTGTTGCTTCGACGTCTAATCGGAGGGCACGCAGCGCAGTAATGGCGTGCCACCACCGCCCCTTCGCCTGACCATGAGTTATAAAATCCCCCGCCCTCACCGTCCCTCCACACCAGTTCTCGCCTCTCTCTCGCCGCCTCTGCTCTCTGCCTCCCTCTCCTTCCTCTCTCGCCAAGAACAATGGCAGACGACGCCGCCGCTGCCACCTCCACAAGCACGAGGCATGGGCGTTGTAAAAGGCCGGCTACCCGTGTCCGCCGAACATGCGCGTCCCTGGCCCCTCCGGAGGCCAGGGGTCGTGGCACCTCAGCGTCGGCGGCATCCCCGTGCCGCCCATCCCAATGGGGGAGCAACGGGACCTCGCCATCGCCGAGGTCATCGATGCCCTCACGCAGAAGCAGGCAGCGGATCCGCGCTGGAGGCCGGAGGGGAACGACAATTTCTGGATGCTATACTTCCAGTGCCACCACGAGCAAGACCTTGTCGACCGCAACAACATCACGGTGGAGGGCCGCTTCAACTCCAGGGGCCGCAAGCGCTGGAGTAGCGGCAATGGCCGCAACCTTCCCTGGTCCTCGACTACATCGCCGCCGGCAACGAGCCCTGGCTCACCATGCCGCCGCACACGTCGTCATGGATGCCGCGGCGGATGGGAGCCGCGAGCTCCTACTCCGCCACCTCGTCTTCCTCCGGCCAGCGATCGGCGCCTCCAGGTTTGCGTGCCGCTCCTCCCTCCCTCAACTCCGACGGCCTGCCCGCTGTGCATCCACGACCGGAGATGCCCTAAGGTAGCACAACTTGTGCATGTCATCATTGCTTCATAGAGGCATGCCTTCTTTTAGCTCGAACTCGAGATCTCCAGACTCCGACTCCAATGAAGATGTGAGATACATTGTCATGCTTGGGTACTCGGACCTTCTCGACGTGTCCTTCCTCTTCCCGTTCCACTATGAGAATGGTGTTAACGACCTGGTTGGTGGCTAAGATGTAGAGCTTCATGGGCTCGTTCGTCATTTGAGCAACTGGCACCAAGGGAGAGGTGAGAATTGTCCTCAGGTCATCAAGCGCTTTCTAAGAGCATCTCCAGTCGGGGCGCCCAAATGGCCTCCCAAAGGCCTTTGGGGCGTGCCGGACACTTTTTCTCCCCACTCGCGCCGCCCAAATCTGATTTTGGTCCGGCGCGGCCCAGTTTTGTGTCCGGCACGCCCAGCCCATGCCCTCAACTTGGGGCGGCTTGGGGCGGCCCCGGACACTACAAAACGGCCGCCCCCGACGCGCGGGCCACACCTGGCAGTGAGACACGCAGAGGCGAAGCGGCGGTCGTCGTCAAAGGCGCGTGCCGCCTCGGTTTCACTGCCCGGCGCAGACGGCAGTGACCCATCGCCTCGACTGATCGTCGGAGTGAATGCACGGCGCGCCTTTTCGAGGCGACGGTGTAAATGCGGCCACCGCTCTCCGGCGGCAATAAAAGGCGATGGCCCCGCGCTCGCTCGCCTCACTCGCCACTCTCCTCTCTCCCTCGCCTCCTTCTCTGCTCCACAACCACCGCTGCCGCCGCATATGGCCGGACACTACCAACGGACGGGGGCGCGGCGGCGAACGGCTTCGTGCCACGCACCCTCCTCCGCGAGCAGTCAGAGGCGCTCGGGGAGAACGGGTACCCCGTGCCTCCCGACATGCGCGTCGGGCATCGGTACGTGATCTCCGTGCGCGGCATCCCGGTGGCGAAACTGCTCACCCGCGCCAACAAAGATTTCCCCGCGGCGCAGGTCACGCACTACTGGCGTGAGCTGACGCCGGAGGAGCGCAACGACCCGCGCTGGAACCCGGAGGACCCGGGCAGCGCCGCCCGCTACGAGGAGGCGTTCAGGCGCCTCTGCGACGAGGAGATGAACAGGTGGGAGGGCCTCGGTCCGGTGCCCAGAGACAAGAACGCCGCCGGGCGCGAGGCGTTCTGGAGCGTGCAAAACCACACGCTCCAGAACGTCATGGACCACATCGTCGCCGGCGGCTCCATGCTGGAGTGGCCGGCGACACCCTACTACTACTACGCGCCTTCTCCTCCTCCTCGGGCGCTGCAAGCGCACGTGTGGGCGCCGCGGCTATCGGCGCCATCTTCCTCGCGCTCGACGGCGTCGTCGCGTGGGTCCTCATCACGGGCGTCTTCCTCCTTCTCCCGCTCCTGCGCCGGCGGGCTCCTCACGCCGAAGCCGGAGCCCATGAAGGTCAAGGCGGAGCCGGGGACGACGCAGGAGGCGTCCCTCTACGCCGAGCTGAAGGCGGCGCAGGAGGCCCACGACGAGGAGGAGCTCCTCCGGCAGGCGGAGGCCGCGTCGCTCAACGACGTGCCGCCCATGGACGTGCCGAGCACCTGCGCCTGGTCGGCGTTCATGCACGCCCAGGAAACGGGCGTGTCGTTCCTCGACCTCACCGGCGACGCCCCCGGCCCTAGCCGCGTCAAGAAGGAAGACGATGGCGGCGCAGGAACCAGCGGCGTCAAGGAGGAGGACAAGGACCCCTACCGGGCCTTCGATCGCCGCTACCAGTAGAATTAGGGTTTAGTTTTTAAAATTTCATTCAAATTTGTAAAATTTCCTAAAGTTTGAATGAAATTTGTCGGCGCTGTCCGGAAGGCCGCCATTTGGGCGCTCCGACTGGAGATGCTCTAAGCCTCCTGGGTGCACACGATGGTATCCGACTTATTGAGAAGTTTGTGTAGTACGGGAATGATTTAACACCGAGTCACGATATGAACAAACTAAGTTTCGCCATGCACCAGAGCATCTTTGATCTTTTGGGTCAGACCCATCTTGAGTAACGCATCTGTTTTGTCACGATTGGCTCCGAAGTCACGCCTCAATACAATGAAGTCGAGCTCTTGTTCAAAAAAAAAAAAAATACAATGAAGTCGAGCTGCTCTCCGAATGGGACGCCAAAGGGGCATGTTTCAACGTTCTTCTAGGATGAGACCTCGGGAACCGTTTATGTCTGTCGCGGGGAGATAAGAGGCAATGAATCGGTGGGAGGCCAATTTGGCAAGATCTTGTAAATTGGGAATGCGCGACCCCTAGTCAGCGTCCTAACTCCATGTGATGGTGCCTTCCTCGGGACCGACCAAGTCCTGCCACTCAGTGGCCAATTCCTTTAGGCACAAAAGGGTGACGTGTCTCCACTCCACGCATAGGTTTCTGGTGGAGTTGAGGGGTGAATGGGGTTGGTCGAGAGTGGAGACACATCCTTGATGCTCGATTTTGTGCAAAACATGACCTTTGTGTTATCCTGATCATTGGATTGACGTTGTAAGAGCATCTCCAAGCGGAGGCCCCAAACCCGCCCTATACGTCCGGGCGGACGGTCCGGGCGGGATTTGGGCCAAAAAACGCCACCCAACCGTGGCCCCCATAACGGGCCCAAACGACCGGGCGGTCCGGCCCCAAACCCAGCCCAAATGTGGTGCGGGTTTGGGGCCGCCCGGACGCGACCGGACGCGTCCGCCCGCAGGTCGCTGACAAGTTGGGCCCGCGTGTCGGATGAAGGCTGACCGTCGGAGAACATTGACCGGCGGTGTCCACGCGTCGCCGGAGTGATAAAATCGGAGCCCCCGAGAACACCCTAACCGCATTCCCCATTCCTCCTCATCTCCAATCCGCAATGTCGAGCGGCTCCGAGGACAGCAGCTTCTGGGATGAGCCGGCGGACGCGGAGAGCAAGGCGCCGCCGGCGGCGGTCGAGCAACGCGCGGAGGAGGAGGACCCCGACGACGACCTCGCTTACCGCGTCGCTGTCCTCCGGTCGCTGGAGGAAAAGGGGCCGGCGCGTGGATCGGGAGCGGGTGCGGCCAGTGGCCAATGCAGCCGCTGGTCGGCTCTGGCGCGTAGATCGGCGGCGCCGCCAAGCGTCAGCCGCAGGTCAGCTCCGGCGTCTGCGGCCGCGCCGCGTCGTCGTCCCTCCGGTCCAAGCCCCTCCTGGATGGAGGATCCTTCCCGATGGGGAGGGGTGGAGGCTTCTGCCGGTGCCGCCGCCGCGGGCGCCGGAGACGGTGGGCAAATTGTTCCGCCAGGCGAAGCGGGCGGGCCAGTCGCTGAGCATAGCGGCTGCCGTCGTCGGGCTGACGCGGACCTCCCCCTCGATTTGGTGGCGCAGTCCTTCACCTCCGCCGAGATCGACGCCCGCCGCCGCCGCCGCAAGGACCAAGAAGCGCTGGAGGCGGCCATCGCGCTGTCGCAGGCGGAGACGGAGGCGGAGGCAGAGAAGAAGAAGAAGGCGGCGGCCAATGCGCGCCGCCACGCGGAGGAGCAGGCCCGCGCCGTGCGGATCCTCGCCAGCCAAGTCGACGAGGAAGACGAAGATCCGTACTTCGCCTTCCGCAAGCGGTCCAAGGGCGGCGGCTCCGGCAAGGGCAAATCTCCAATGTGAGATTTGCCCATCTCTAATTTACTTTTGTAAATATGTTTGTCAATCCGGCGACCTGTTGTCGGATGAACTATGTATCAACGTTCTATATATCTACATTGATCAACTCTCCCTCCGACGTTGCATGGGTTTGTATGGATTTGGGGGTTTCTTTTTGAGGGGAACGGCTGGAGCGGCACATTTTTGGGGGTCGTCCGGGCGTGTCCGCGGACGTGTCCGCGGACAGTTTGGGGGCCAAATTTGGCCATTGTGGTTGGAGATGCTCTAAGCTGAAAGGCAAAGGCCATAGTTCTGATTGACTAGATGTTACGAAAATGATACACCGGCCTTCCAAAGGTGTATTACTTGAAAAAAGAATCTAGATTTGGGAGAGACGTTTTGGCTCCCCAACACACCTGCTCATTCCCGATTAAAAATTCCAAAATATGGTAAAACATTTTAAAAATATTGAAAAACTCTGGTGATGAACATATACAAGTTTTTTTTTACAAATTGCCAAATTCATGGTGAAATGGCACTCTTGGTGCTAGGTGCAAAAAGCCAAAATTAGTGCTCTTAAAACTATATTTGTAAGTATCACTTTTGTTAGTGATTTCTTTTGCACTGAGCACCACGAGCATCATTTCACCATTAAACTTAGCATGTTTGTCGAAAACTTGTACTCCCCGGCCAGAAGTATATGTTGAAAATATTTTACTATTTTTTCATATTTTTTAATCAGGTAGGAGCATGTTAGCTCGGGATGCAAAGTGAATTTCTTTCTAGGTTTATCTTTTCTTTAGATCAAGGTTTATACATTTTATACTGATGGCACGCATTTTCCAAAGGCATATAACATGGCGCTCGTTTCCCTACTCTCAGCTGGAGTTCGCCACGCACTGTCCAACCCAGTCTCAGCTGCGACATTCATAGAGCAAAGCAAAATGTCAACGGCGGCGAGGAGGGTGGTCGTCATCCCCGGCCAGAGCGTAAGCCACGCCATCCCCATGCTGGAGTTCGCCGGGATCTGCCTCGATCGCGGCCTCGCCGTCACCGTCGTCGTCCCAGACCCGACCCTCACCGCCCCGGCGTTCCGCTCCACCGTCTCCCGGTTCCCCTCCCTCTCCGTCCACTCCCTTCCTCCCCCTCCCGCCCAACACCATCCCCACAATGCCGCCCACCCGTTCATCCGCATGCAGGCCGCAACCCGTTCCCAGGCACCGGGCCTGCGGGACTTCCTCCGTAGCCTCCCCGCCGTCCACGCGCTGGTCGCCGACATGCTCGACGTGGTGTACGCCGTCGACGTCGCCGCGGAGGTGGGCGTCCCGGGGCACCTCTTCTTCTCCACGGGCGCTGCCACCCTCTCCGTCTTCCTCGGTTTGCCTTTGCTGTGCTCCAGGAGCGGCGGAGAGCTGAAAGATCTCGGCGACGCGCCCGTGTCGTCCCCGGCGTGCCCCCGATGCCGGCGTCCCACTTGGTCGACGCGGTGCTCGACAGCGGGACGGACCTGTACGCCGCCGCGCTGGACGTGTTCGGACGTATGGCGGCGGCGAGCGGCTTTCTGGTGAATACCTTCGAGGCGCTGGAGAGCTCGGCGGTGGCGGCGCTTAGAGACGGGCGCTGCCTCCCCGGTCGCGCCACCCCGCCCGTCTACTGCATCGGACCGGTCACCGCGGTGCCGGAGAAGCAGGAGGTGGAGAGGCACCCGTGCCTCCCGTGGCTGGACGCCCAGCCCGAGCGCAGCGTCGTGTTCCTCTGTTTCGGCAGCCGATGCATTGTGTCGCTGGAGCAGATCGGCGAGATGGCCAAGGGGCTCGAGAAGTCCGGCCACAGATTCCTGTGGGTGCTACGCGCGCCGCCTGCCTTCGCCGGCAAGCCGGACACGGCGCTGTCTCTGCTCCCCGATGGATTCTTGGCCCGGACCGCGGACAGATGCCTCGTGGTGACCACGTCCTCCTGGGTGCCACAGGTGGAGGTGCTGCGTCACGCGTCCACCGGCGCGTTCGTGAGCCACTGCGGATGGAACTCGACGCTGGAGGCGATGGGCGCCGGCGTGCCGATGGTGTGCTGGCCGCTGATAGCCGAGCAGTGGATGAACAAGGTGTACATCGTGGATGAGCTGAAGGTTGGCGTGGAGGTGAGAGGATATAAGCGCGGGGGGCTCGTCACCGCCGACAACGTGGATGCGACTGTTAGGCGGATCATGGACATGGAGCCAGAGAGGCAGCGAGAGGTCAAGGAACGGCTCATGGAGATCAAGCAGAGCAGTGGCGCGGCGTGGAAGGAAGGTGGCTCCTCTCACACCGCGTTCGCTGAGTTCGTGAAGCAAATGGACCAAGAGAACGTCAGCAGAAAATTTTCAGGTTTGGATGGTAATCTGTAAATTGCACAGTGTAGTATTCCGCACCATTGTGGACATGAATAACATATAAAGTGTAATATATATACCTGGAACCTAGATATTCCAACAGCAGCATCTTCTGTTAGAGGGATCAAGCTAGGTAGCAGTGGCCTAATTCAGGCCGTACTTTAGTGAGTTCAGCTGCAGCACTTGTTGATACATAATCTGAATGAGAAGTGCTTTCAATGTTTATTCTGAAGTGCTACAGAATTTCAATGTTATGCTACAGAATTGTTCAATTTTTCCTGGTGTAACCAGTTCAGTTTTGGCCTATTATAATATGTTCATTGATCCAAACATTCCTCATGAAAATCTTCAGTCTGGATAATTTCCAGTGCATGGCTGTTGCTCCTGTCACAGAAACTCTCAGAACTGCTAAGTTGGGTTGGGTCTAGAAGAACATCAAGAGCCAGCAAAGCATGTGAACAACATTACGCAAGCTCGGAATTAGTGTAGACTCTAGCTTCCCTGTTGTTGACTGGTAGCCTCAGGAATAGAATGACAGTTAACATAATTTGCAGTTTTGCACCACACAACCTGCGTGCCTTTTATAAGAAAAGAACAAGTTGCTTAATTATGAACCAAAAGCACATCAATGTTGCTGGCAAGAAGACTACAAGAGGCTTGGTAAAAAAACAGTGCCTAGTCAATCTGAACGAGCGAATGTGCGGCGCCAGAGTGTTCCAGATGGATCAGTCTAGCACATCAGGTGCTATGTTGGCATCTCACCACCGTAGGCTGGAACATTCCTAAATGTAATTGGAAAAGAAAAACTTCAGCACAATAGGACTTCGTTTCACGCATTTCATAGTAGCTTGAAATTTAGCCCAAAACGGCACCAGAACATCATACAAACTCTTGACAAAGATGGTAATCTCGTGAATGATATACAAGTAGTGCCGTCCCATTAACGAGATGTGCGATAGTAGCAGATGTAAAAGAAGGAATCCAGGTACAAGAATTGAGCTATTTCCAATCAAATTTCTGCATTCAATCATGGACTTGAAAAGTGAAAATTAACACGACAGTACAACACTCATTTCCAGCATGGATCAGAACCAAATCCTACTGTACACATTGCAATTTATACTCATGTTAACCAAGTTTATAATGATGCACAATGCTGCAGTGAGCAGTTTACACATGCCTACCCGCTGCATTGATCAGATGCCCTCTTATTCCATTTGCCTCACAAACTCAGTGAATGCGGTGCAAGATGTCCCACCTTCCTTCCACGCCGCGGCAGCGCTCTCCTTGACGGCCATGGCCTTCAACTCGGGTCAATCTCCGGGTCCGCAAGAGCCTTGCGCTTCTGGCCGCGGCCGCCGGCGTTTGTGCTGGCTCCAGCATGGGCCTGGACCAGCAGCATCGCCTCCCTCCTCTGCTGGTTATCAAGCTTCACCCTCTCCCGGCGCTCAAGCTCCGCCCTCTCCTGGCGCTCAAGGTGCTCCCTCTCCTCGCGCAATTCGTCCTCCCTCTGCAGGCGAATAATCTCCAAGTAGTTTTCCGATGGCATCATAGCCTTGAAACTGCTGTCAGGGGGGGGGGGGGGGGGGGGGGGGGGGGGGGGGGGGGCGGGAGCGAAGTGGCGGGACTCTGCACCCATCCATCCATTCATCCATCAGCAAACTAGAAATGACTAGTACAAGCGTGTTTCAGAAGGGAGAAATGGTGGATACTGTTGGGAAACGCCTGTTGCAGGCCTCCTCCTTCTCCTCCTCCTCCTCCTCCCTCCATCGACGGCGGCGAGAAGAGTTTGGGTGGCGATTAGGGATTCGACCAACGATTTGGGGACTAGGGATCGATCACGCCGCCGCTTAGGAAATAGGAATGGACGGGCGGGAGATGCTCTGTTTCCTCGTTATTGGGCCCTAGACCTTTCCGCCCGCCCGTTCCATCTATCAGTTACACAGACAACCCCCAACAAAGGGGCCGGATTCCACTATCAGAAGATAACGGAACAACATACAGTTTTTGTTTTTCGAGTGTTCAGTGCGGGGAAAGTAAATCTAAAGGACTACTAGACCTTTCGTCCTTCCAGGTTAAGCCTAGACAGGAGAAAGGAAACGAAAATAAAGCTAGAAACGAAGGTATGGTTTTTCCATCTATCAGTTGGGCCGCCTCTCTGCTCATGCGTCCACGACAGGGTTGTGGGCTTGTGGCCTTCTTGTTATTATTACGTCAGTTTCACCATTTTTGGAATAATAGCTGTCAGACGGAATTTTCGGGAAATTCTGTCCTACTTTACCATGATTGCATTATTTGTCTCAGGCTAGATTACCAGAGCTTCTGACTGCCCTTCATTTTATTTTAAGTTTGGTAAAAAAATTGATAATTTGTTTTAAACTTGCCCCCAAGGTGATTATTCAGAGCATGCTGAAATGTGATTCATCCATCCATCCATTCATCCATCAGCAAACTAGAAATGACTAGTACAAGCGTGTTTCAGAAGGGAGAAATGGTGGATACTGTTGGGAAACGCCTGTTGCAGGCCTCCTCCTTCTCCTCCTCCTCCTCCTCCCTCCATCGACGGCGGCGAGAAGAGTTTGGGTGGCGATTAGGGATTCGACCAACGATTTGGGGACTAGGGATCGATCACGCCGCCGCTTAGGAAATAGGAATGGACGGGCGGGAGATGCTCTGTTTCCTCGTTATTGGGCCCTAGACCTTTCCGCCCGCCCGTTCCATCTATCAGTTACACAGACAACCCCAACAAAGGGGCCGGATTCCACTATCAGAAGATAACGGAACAACATACAGTTTTTGTTTTTCGAGTGTTCAGTGCGGGGAAAGTAAATCTAAAGGACTACTAGACCTTTCGTCCTTCCAGGTTAAGCCTAGACAGGAGAAAGGAAACGAAAATAAAGCTAGAAACGAAGGTATGGTTTTTCCATCTATCAGTTGGGCCCGCCTCTCTGCCTCATGCGTCCACGACAGGGTTGTGGGCTTGTGGCCTTCTTGTTATTATTACGTCAGTTTCACCATTTTTGGAATAATAGCTGTCAGACGGAATTTTCGGGAAATTCTGTCCTACTTTACCATGATTGCATTATTTGTCTCAGGCTAGATTACCAGAGCTTCTGACTGCCCTTCATTTTATTTTAAGTTTGGTAAAAAATTGATAATTTGTTTTAAACTTGCCCCAAGGTGATTATTCAGAGCATGCTGAAATGTGATTCATCAGGAAACACCACACTCGATGAATTGATTTGGCTTCTACTTATGTCAAGAGTCAAGACCACTCATTTCCATATGCTACTGTATAAATTGCAATTTACACTCATGTTATTCAAATTCATATAAATGATGCACAATACTGCAGTGCAGTTTACACATGCCTACCTCAATTTGATCAGATGTCATCTTACTCCATTTGCTTCACAAACTCAGTGAATGCGGCGCAAGAGGACCCACCTTCCTTCCACGCCGCGGCAGCGCTCTCCTTCACAGCCATGACCCGTTCCATGGCTGTTCGCCGTCTCTCTGACTCCATGTCCATGATCTGCCTGACCGTCGCGTTCACATTGTCGGCCGTTACAAGAACCCCGGGTTTATTATACCCTCTCTGTTAGAAACGGTTTTGTATTAGGTAACCGTACGTATGTGTACGTGTACATACCATGTATTGTATCCTGCTGAAGTCTATATAAACCGATCACCGTGGAGGCTAGACCCCACGCAACCCTAATTCTATTCTCAAACTCTCTCAACTCCACACCGACGTTCATCTCCTCCACGATGTACACCTTGTTCATCCACTGCTCGGCTTCCAGCACCAAGCTAGGTAGGAGTGGCCTAATTCATGCCATACTCTAGTGAGTTCAGCTGCAGCACTTGTTGATACATAATCTGAACGATAAGTGCTTTCATTGTTCATTCTGAAGTGCCACAGATTTCAATGTTATGCTACAGAATTGTTCATTTTTTGCTGGTGTAATCAGTTCAGTTTTTGCCTGTTATAATCTGTTCATTGATCCAAACATTCCTCATGAAATCTTCAGTCTGGATAATTTCCAGTGCATAGTTGTTGCTCCCGTCACAGAAACGCTCAAGACTGCTAAGTTTGGTCCAAAAGAACATCAAGAGCCAGCAAAGCATGTGAACAAAATTACGCAAGCTCGGAAATAGAATGACAGTTAACATAATTTGCACCACACAACCTGCGTGCCTTTTATAAGAAAATAACAAGTTGCTTAATTATGAACCAAAAGAACATCAATGTTGCTGGCAACAAGACTACAAGAGGCTTGGTACAAAAACAGTGCCTAGTCAATCTGAACGAGCAAATGTGCGGTGACAGAGTGTTTGACCGTCACCTGATGAGTCAGCTTGACCGTCTCCACTTCCATGCGCCCTACGGCGGGAAGGATCAAGTTCAGGTGGCCAATGGTGCAGGTTTGTCTATTTCGCATATTGGTCATTCGACTTTAGCCGGTTCATCTCTTCGCTTGAAAAATATTCTTCATGTTCCAAATATTAGCAAAGACCTCCTCTCCGTTTATCGCCTCGTTTCCGATAATGACGTGTTTGTTGAGTTTCACCGTCGTTTTTTCTGTGTTAAGGACAAGGCCACGAGGAGGGTTCTTCTTCACGGTAGAAGCCATGGCGGTCTTTATCCAGTCCCGTTTAGCCGAGTGTCCACCTCGTTGCGTCGCCATGCTCTCTCCACCGCCACGGGTGCCTCTACGCAGTGGCATCAGCGTCTTGGTCATCCTACCAATAAAGTAGTGAAATCCATTGTTAGCAAAAATAATCTCTTGTGTTTGCCTTCAGACAATACTGTCTTAGTTTGTGATGCTTGTCAACAAGGAAAAAGTCGTCAATTATCTTATAGTGCCTCTCATCGTGTGTCTACTATGCCTCTTGAATTAATTCACTCCGATGTTTGGGGTCCTGCAGTTGCCTCCTCTGGAGATTTTAAATATTATGTTAGTTTCATTGACGATTATTCCCGTTTTTGTTGGATATATCTCCTCAAACACAAGTCTGATGTTGAACAGGTCTTCTATAACTTCCAGGCTCATGTCGAACGCCTTCTGAATTATAAAATCAAGGCAGTTCAGTCCGATTGGGGTGGTGAATACCACAAGCTCCATCGATATTTTCAGCGCACGGGTATCTCTCACCGCGTGTCCTGCCCTCACACGTCCCAACAGAATGGTGTTGCGGAACGTAAACATCGCCATCTCGTCGAAACGGGCCTTGCATTGCTTGCACATGCTTCTCTTCCTTTGCGTTTCTGGGATGAAGCGTTTTTGACCGCATGCTACCTCATCAACCGTATGCCGACCCCTGTTCTTAAACAAGATACACCGATTCAGCGTCTCTTTAACATTGCCCCCAACTACTCGTTCCTTCGTACTTTCGGCTGTGCCTGCTGGCCTAGTCTCCGTAAGTACAACACACACAAACTTGAGTTTCGTTCCAAAATGTGTGTTTTCCTCGGGTATAGTCCTATGCACAAGGGGTATAAATGTTTGGATCGGTCCACCGGGCGCATCTATATTTCTCGTGACGTTGTCTTTGACGAGACCGTTTTTCCTTATGCTACACCCGGTGTCACGGTTGATATCTCCACACTTGAGCAGTCCATCTCTTTTCCGTCTTCCGAACCGGCTACGAGTGCTCATGTGCGAAATTATGACCTGTCCTATTTGTCTACTGATGTGCCTGTCACAGGCGATGCTCCTTCCCTACAGGTACCTACATCGGCGCCCAGCTCCTACGTCGACCCTGCGATCGACGTGCATGTGCATGCCACGCCGCCCGAGACGCCGCCTTCTCCCGCGTCTGGGCCGCACGCTTCGGCGTCGCCCGCTTCGGAGCCCGCCTCGCCTGGCGCTCCTCCGACGCCACCGTCCGCTGGGCCGGATGGCTCGGCCCAGTCCGCGTCGCCCGTTGCTGGGTCCTCCCCGGCCGCCACGCCTCCGACTGGGTCTGCAGCTGCACCTCCGTCGTCTTCGGCTGCTCCTGGTCATACAATGACTACTCGTCTCCGCGATGGAACGCGTCGCGAGAAGAAGATCACAGACGGCACCGTTCGGTATGATCCCGCCGGCGTGCGTTCTTTGCTGCACCCACGTCTCACCGTGAGGCCCTTCGTGAGCCGGCGTGGCGCGATGCCATGTCTGATGAGTTCGCTGCTCTTCGTCAGACCAACACCTGGACGCTGGTACCTCGTCCTCCAAGAGTAAATCTTGTCAGCTGCAAGTGGATCTTTAAAACCAAGCATCGTCCGGATGGGTCCATTGATAAGCACAAGGCTCGATTGGTCGCCGTGGTTTCACTCAGCAGCACGACATCGATTATGGTGACACTTTCAGTCCGGTTGTCAAACCTGCCACAGTTCGGGTTGTTCTCTCTTTGGCAGTGTCCTGCGGATGGACTCTTCGTCAAATCGATGTCAGCAATGCTTTCCTCCATGGTTTTCTCACCGAGGATGTATATATGCAGCAGCCACCTGGTTTTGAGGACCCTCAGCGTCCCCATCACGTTTGCAAATTACAGCGTGCTCTCTATGGTCTTAAACAGTCTCCCCGTGCTTGGTATGCCCGTCTTAGTGAGCGTTTGCTGCAGCTTGGTTTCACTGCTTCCAAGGCCGACACCTCCTTGTTCATCTTCTCCCATGGTGGTGTTCAGATTTATATGTTGGTCTATGTGGATGACATTGTCATTGCCGGGTCTACTCCTGCTGCCGTGGACTGCTTGGTGCGTTCTCTGTCGGATAGTTTTCCCATCAAGGATCTTGGTGTTTTGGACTATTTCCTTGGTCTAGAAGCGTCTTGCAATTCTGGGGGGATGAGTGTAACCCAGCGTAAATATGCTCTTGATCTGCTTCATCGGGTTAACATGGAGAATTGCAAGCCCACTTCCACGCCATTGTCTCCATCTGACAAGCTGTCTCGTGTTTCTGGAAAACCACTTAGTACCGACGATGCTTTCAGGTACCGCAGTGTGGTAGGAGGTCTTCAGTACTTGACCCTCACTCGACCGGATATTTCTTTCGCCGTCAACAAGGTGTGTCAGTTTCTTTCACAACCAACCGAGGTACATTGGGAAGCTGTTAAACGCATCTTGCGCTATGTGAAGGGGACTCTCAGTACAGGCCTACAGTTCAGGAGGACTGCTTCTACTGTGATCATCATTTTCACTGATGCAGACTGGGCCGGATGCGTTGATGATCGACGATCCACAGGAGGTTTTGCCGTCTTTGTAGGTCCGAATTTGGTTTCATGGAGTTCGAAGAAACAACGTACTGTCTCGAGATCTAGCACCGAGTCAGAATACAAAGCATTGGCAAACGGAGCTGTTGAAGCCATTTGGGTGGAGTCCTTGCTGAAGGAACTCGGCGTCATGCAGCAGCGCACACCAGTGTTGTGGTGTGATAACCTAGGGGCGACGTACCTGACTGCTAACCCAGTGTTTCATGCTCGCACTAAGCACATTGAGATAGACTTCCACTTTGTGCGAGAGCGAGTAGCAGCTGGAGTTCTTCAAGTCAAGTTTATTTCCTCCGATGATCAGTTAGCTGATGTATTTACTAAGCCAGCTACCCAGCAGATGTTAAACCGTTTTAGAACCAATCTAAACTTAGTTTGTAAAAGTTCAGATTGAGGGGGAGTGTTAGAAACGGTTTTGTATTAGGTAACCGTACGTATGTGTACGTGTACATACCATGTATTGTATCCTGCTGAAGTCTATATAAACTGATCACCGTGGAGGCTAGACCCCACGCAACCCTAATTCTATTCTCAAACTCTCTCAACTCCACACCGACGTTCATCTCCTCCACGATGTACACCTTGTTCATCCACTGCTCGGCTTCCAGCACCAAGCTAGGTAGGAGTGGCCTAATTCATGCCATACTCTAGTGAGTTCAGCTGCAGCACTTGTTGATACATAATCTGAATGATAAGTGCTTTCATTGTTCATTCTGAAGTGCCACAGATTTCAATGTTATGCTACAGAATTGTTCATTTTTTGCTGGTGTAATCAGTTCAGTTTTTGCCTGTTATAATCTGTTCATTGATCCAAACATTCCTCATGAAATCTTCAGTCTGGATAATTTCCAGTGCATAGTTGTTGCTCCCGTCACAGAAACGCTCAAGACTGCTAAGTTTGGTCCAAAAGAACATCAAGAGCCAGCAAAGCATGTGAACAAAATTACGCAAGCTCGGAAATAGAATGACAGTTAACATAATTTGCACCACACAACCTGCGTGCCTTTTATAAGAAAATAACAAGTTGCTTAATTATGAACCAAAAGAACATCAATGTTGCTGGCAACAAGACTACAAGAGGCTTGGTACAAAAACAGTGCCTAGTCAATCTGAACGAGCAAATGTGCGGTGACAGAGTGTTTCAGATGGATCCGTCTAATACATGATGTGCTATGTTGGTATCTCACCACTGTAGGCTGGAACATTCCTATGAAAACCTCAGCAAAATAAAGTTCTTGGAAAAGAAAAACTTCAGCACAATAGGACTTCGTTTCACACATTTCATGGTAGCTTGAAATTTAGCTCAAAACGGCACCAGAACATCATACAAACTCTTGATAAAGATAATAATTTCGTGATTGACATACAAGTAATCCCGTCCCATGAACGAGATATGAGATACCTAACTGATGTCCTAGACATTATTTCAAGCATTGAAAAACTAAACATAGTAGATTAGTAGCAGATGTAAAAGAAGAAATCCAGGTACAGGAATTGAGCTAGTATTTCTTATCACATTTCTGCATTCAATCATGGACTTGAAAAGTGAAAATTAACACAACAGTACAACACTCATTTCCGGCATGGATCAGAACCAAATCCTACTGTATACGTTGCAATTTATACTCATGTTATTCAAGTTTATAATGATGCGCAATGCTGCAGTGAGCAGTTTACACATGCCTACCCGCATTTGATCAGATGCCCTCTTCCTCCATTTGCTTCACAAACTCAGTGAGTGCGGTGCAAGATGTCCCACCTTCCTTCCACGCCGCGGCAGCACTCTCCTTGACCTCCATGACCCGTTCCATGACTGTTCGCCGTCCCTCGGACTCCATGTCCATGATCTGCCTAACCGTCGCGTCCATATTGTCGGCCGTTACAAGCACCCCGGGTTTACTATACCCTCTCACCTCCACACCGACCTTCATCTCCTCCACGATGTACACCTTGTTCATCCACTGCTCGGCTTCCAGCGGCCAGCACACCATGGGCATGCCGGTGGTCACCGCCTCCAGCGTTGAGTTCCATCCACAGTGCGTTACGAAGGCGCCCGTGGACGTGTGACGCAGTACGTCCACCTGCGGCACCCAGGACGCGGTCACCACGAAGCCCCTGCCGGCTGTCCGTGCCAAGAATCCCTCGGGAAGCAGAGACAGCACCGCGGCATCCGGCTCGGTGGCGGCGATGACGCCCGGAGGCGCGCGCAGCACCCACAAGAACCTGTGCCCGGACGTTTCGAGGCCGTCGGCCAACTCTCTGATCTGCTCCAGCGAGACCGTGCACCGGCTGCCGAAGCAGATGTACAGGACGCTGCGCTCGGGCTGCACGTCCAGCCACGGGAGGCACGGGTGCCTCTCCTCCTCCTCCTTCTCCCCCTCCGCGATCAACGGCCCGACGCAGTAGACAGACGACGAGTTGGCGCCGTCAGGGAGGCAGCGCCCTCCTCTAATCGCTGCCATCACCGAGCCCTCCAGCGCCTCGAAGGTGTTCACCAAAAAGCCGCGCGCCGCTGCGTTCCGAGCGAACACGTCCAGCACAGACGCGTACAGATCCGTCCCGCTGTCGTGCACCCCGTCGACCAGGTGGGACGCCGGCATTGTGCGCACGCCGGGGAAGGACACGGGCGCGTCGCCGAGATCTTTCAAGTCTCCGCCGCCGCTCTTGGAGGAGCAGAATGAGGGCAGTTGGAGGAAGACGGCGAGGTTGTTGGCGCCTGTGGGGTAGAAGAGGTGCGCCGGGACGCACAGCTCCGCGGAAACGTCGAGGGCGTCGACGGCGAACATGTCGGCGACGAGCGCGTGGACGGCGGGGAGGAGGCCACGGAGGAAGTCCCGCAGGCCGGGTGCCTGGGAGCGGAAGGCGGCCTGCATGCGGATGAACGGGTGGGCGGCGCCGAGAGGGGTGGGGTGGGCGGCGGATGGGAGGGGCAGGGCGTGGACGGTGAGGGAGGGGAGCCGGGAGGCGTACCGGGAGATGGCGGCGCGGAAGGCCGGGGAGGAGAGGGTTGGGTCCGGGACGACGACGGTGACGGAGAGGCCGCGACGGAGGCACACCGCGGCGAACTCCATCATGGGGGTGAGGTGGCTGATGCTCTGGCCGGGGATCAGGACCACCCTCCTCGCCGTCGCCATTGGAGAGTTCTTGTGATTTTGCTTTCTTGGTGGCCTGTGGCTGGGATTTTCGCAGTTGGGTTGGGACAACTGGACTGCTGGAGGACTGGCCTGTGGCCTCGAGTCGAGCGAATAGTTGTTTTATTTTTCTCCTTCTCCTATTTAAGATTTTTTTCTGCACGTTCCGTGGCTCTATGCCGCATTATCCGGATTATTATTAGGAGGAGATCCTTATATCGCCGTAGGCCCGTATACATCCATTTTATTTTAGGGACATCCATTTTCGGACAGAGCGAGTAATTGTTTTATAATACCGTGTGGGTAGAGGTAAGAACATATCTAGAAGTAAGATGGGTGCTCGACATTTTCATCCCCAATCTTGTCTTCCAACGACGACAAGTTCAATGGCGAACTCATCTACATAGTTAAGCTCCATACCAGCAGCGGCAGACGAATTGGGGTGGCAAGTCCCAAATCTACGAATACGAAAAATCTTGAAAAGTTACCTCCAAATAAATGTGGCGATGATGGGAGACGGGGGAGAGAGACATGGGTGCCGGGAGACAAGGGATATATATGTGGGCCGCACTTGGACGACAGTAAATTTAGTTGTCACTTACTCAATGTCATTTTACACCAAAGCAACACTTGGACGATAGTAAATTTGTGCATGGTGCAATCTTTTTTATATTTAATAATATCTTGGTTTCTAGAAGTATGACTTGCTTCAATGATGTGATGTCTTTACTGGCGATATCATGACCCAATCATAAACATATTAGTTGACCTGTCATACAGGACATGAGCCCACATGGTGCCCGCATTCAAGCCGATACAACAACTGAATAGGACATGCATCAATGAGCAAGTTAGAACCACCCATTTAAGGGGATCAAAGAACTTATGATCATAGGAGTAGGATGAGATCAGTTTCCTCACCGTCATGGGATAAAAACATTGTCCTCAACAAAGATTGGCTTCTTGATCAAGATCAGTTTTCCTCTGATTTTGCGAGAACAACAATCGCACCTCCACTTGCGTCAAACACTTCTTAATTTCGAAAAAAAAACGCGCTTCTTAAAGAAATAAATAGTTTGTTGTCCTTCTATCAGATTTGAAGGGAATAAGAAAAACATACAATATTATATTTGAATTGGAAGTTAATCCATTGTTTTAGATGCAACTTAACGCGCCGTGATTTGAAGGGGAATAACGAGCACATATCATTGTTACACGGAATAAGGGCCATTATTATATTTGGAATTGGAAGTCATCCAATTATATTTAAAAGAAATCATGAACCGTTTTCACAGTTATGTAAGTTCCCCATGTTGAGATATTCGAAGTTAGTTCTCATGTTGATATGATTTGGTTAAAATTTTCACTTACTTCATAAACCAGTACACATATATTTCGTCGAGTACTTCATTTTTGTAGACGTTAGTCATCAGTGTTGCTACACATCTAAGTACACGCACACTGCACTTGAAAGTTTATGCAATGCACCGTTACAGACTTACAGTCGAAAGTAAGTACACACAATGCAACTTCCAACCTACATGCGGACTGGTACACGCAATGCATCATGCATGGGTAATTAAGTAGACAATCACTGCATTTTAAGGTATGGTAATTACACGCACACTCTATTTAGAATTACAAGTAGACGTGAGTAAGTACACATACTGCACTAAAACGTACACGCGTGCACTTCACGTGTTAGCGTGTGTCTCATTTTGTGTTATTCTTTCGTTAGGAGGTTATTTGTGTCCAATTTGCCTACTTGTGGTTATGTCTGTACTTCTCATATTTGTGCATACATATCATGCTTTGTTTATGTAGTCCCTTTATTTTTTATGTTTGTGCACTTCGTGTTCATACAGTTGATAATAAATACATGATTGAAGCAAAAAAGGTAAAACTATAAGATATGTAAAAACGAAGGAAAATTACCTCTCTTATGATCTTGGGAGCAAAACTTTGCTCAGTGCCATCATGCATCGGTGCCCCGACTTGTTTCACACACTTAAAGTCAGACGTTGTCAAACGCATGGCCTCCCTCTGGTGGTAACAAAAAAAATTGAACATTGTCCTGATATTTTATGTGGGAAATTCTAGCCGCAGGCTAGGTCATTCCTGTTCCACACCTGTAGCGTCTGTTAGGGGGAGGAGAGCACATGTCCCTCGCGCTGGCGGGGCGGCCCAGTAAAGTAAGTAATTTCTTGTTTTTTTGTTAGTTTTTCTTTTAGTTTAATAGTTTTAATTATAAAATTCACATGAATTTAAATACATTAATATTTTTATACAGTATGTATTTTTTTTAATTACATGAATATTTTTAACCTCGTGCTTTTTCGAACTTTATGGTTATTTGTATCCATTAGATAGAAACTATTCATCGCTAAAATATAAATTTCGATTTTTACTGATGGACAATGTATTCATAATGGGCCTCCCCAGATGCGGCCCATTAAGAGGGCACTTGAGGTCCTTTGCAGCCCATACGTCCCATTTCTTGTTGTTTGCCCTGTCTACAAAGGTGAGCAAGGAACGGTCGAGCAATTCTCTTGCTGGTTCACGAGCCTAGACGAGCCGAACTGGAATTCTGTAGCCCAAGCCGAGCTCTAGCTTGATGAACCAAGTTCGAGCCATAGGTCACTACTACGAAAAGCATCAGTATGGAGCATGCAAAACATGGATAACGAGAAACACACGACGGTGTGAATGTGACGGAATATGTTTGAAATATTAGGCGGTGGTGGGTAACAAATACTATGCCTCAAATTAAACGTGCAAAAGGACACTGGAAAAATAAATTTTGAATATTTTCATTATAGCTAAATTGTCCTGACAAAAACAATATTTTCTATTTTCATTGCAACTATGTTTTGCTAAATTGTCCTTAGTAAAAATTACCCCTTGCACAAAACTACGAAAGCATCTAGATTTTTAATTGTACATTAAGTTTCCAAACGAATTTATTGTGAAAAGATCTCTATCGTTAATCATGTCAAGATATATAGACTTGATCGAAAAGATCTCGATGGTGTAAAACTTCCATCTAAAAGAACCAAGGGCATCTGATAATTGGATGGACATCAACTTCCGACCTAGATTAAGCCAAAATACGCACTTATCTTCCGTTAAAGTCCTCCTAAAGATAGTATTCATAGGTGTATCCAGCAAAAACACGGCTACCATGACATGCTTCCTCGGCCAGGGATGCATATTGTTCTGCAAGATGAGTGTCCGTGTGTCACCTAACCATGTGTCTTCTCATAAATTAGAACCAATAATTTCCTACATCCTAAAGCACTATTTATTGACCCTTATTAAACTCTTCCAGTTGTTAAAACCCCTGCGGAAGTCCAGACAAGAAAAAAATGACCACAACGGCATCCCGAGCCAACTTCCAAGTTTGGAGGGTGTCTAGGAGGCGGAAGACAATGCGGGATCGGTTCGGATGTAAGGCATCGTAGCGTGTCCGGGCGGATGCATTCGATAATTTTTATGGCTAGGTGCACTAGTGTGTTGGTAGAATTCGTTTATGGTCGTGTGGATTAAGTGGACCGCCACGTCAAACAACTCACTGGATTTTCTATGGCCAGGCGTGTAAAAAAAAGTCAAGGCCATATATTTTTCATGTGCTACAATTAAAAAATTCATAGAAAATCTATTGATAAGCGCATTTATCCTAGCAGTAGCAGCACCGTCCCACAGTGCCGGCCATGTCTTCGGCATCCCTAACCTCAGATATTTTCGAGGATGCCGGACAAAATTCCGAGATGCCGGTGGAGGAGATGCTGGTAGCGTTCTTCTAGTTCCATGTCACCAACACTATCACTTCCGCGACGTGCGCATACACGTACGCCCCGCGCGTCGAGCGCGGTAGCTCCTTGTCCTGGAGTTCATGGGCCCCTTGCCACGCTCGCTCGCGTGTGCGCTACCAAACTGCATGGCACTGGGCCTTCTGCCTGCCACGGCCGTCGTCCTCCTCGAACTTCCCCTTGCACGCAAATAGAGTGCACACGCCGGGTCGCCGGCCGCAGCAAGCCAACGGCCGGTCGGGTCACACGCGTGGGCGCCCATGCGCGGGCATTCAATGCCGCACCGCCTGCGCGCGCTCTGGCGCCGCTGCCCTCCGTGCCGGATCAGGTGCCTCTACCCTCTACTTCTGAAAGGACGGCGACGGCGACATCGGCCGGTGCGCACGACCGGGGCTCGTTCGCTTGCACGGCTGGTGCATCGTTGCCGTGCGGCCGACGCCGGCAGGCCCCGCGCGCGCGGGCGAGCGCCATGCCATGCAGGTGTGCATGCATGCGCCCCGCCGCCCGAACCTGCCGGGAGTCAACTTCCGTGTCCAATCTATCAGAGATGCAGGGACCTATGCACGTGCGATCGGCGCGCCATGGATGTTTGGGAGGTGACTGTTCTACCATAGCAGACTAATAAAATTATAAAACCATCCATCCTTTGGTTCTGTTGGTCTGATCCATGACCGTCGAGCGAAACCGGACCAGGATTTTCTAATAAGAAAAACTAGAAGGAAGATATGAAACCCCGCACCTTCCCTCTCACTTCCTCCTAGCATAGACGTTTGATTTTTTTTTTCCTGTTCAGTTTTCCTTTCCAATAGTACCATGGATTGGTTGTTCATGCATGCGTACTCGCTACCGTATGCCATCCAGCATACCTAGGTGTGGCTTCTCAGTCTCCGGTGGCGAAACCCATTTGTTATTGTTTCATTTCCACCCATTGTATGGTGGTTTTGTGGTCACGTGTTTCTAATTATCATAGTACAACCGCCGCCTAACCATTCACTCTTTCGTTTTTATCACAATACAACCGCCACCAAACTATTCACTCTTTCGTTTTTATCACAATTGTCTGGGTTGAACTGAAGTTAGAAAAACAATTATAGTGGAAACATCCAAACCCAAGATTGGTGTCTTTCATTCGGACACTGTCGCGGCCTAGGTGAAGGAGGAGATCGCGCAAGAGTTTATGCGCACACCCAAGACCCGAGAGGCGCATAGATTTCGGAAAAGGGACGTGTGCCTTTTCTTTTCTTTTTGTTTTTGGTTATGAGTTCTCTCAACTCTCATGTACATAAATCTTCTCCTTTCTATCTAGCCGATCGGATGGCAGACGGTTGTCCTTTCCTCAAGACAAAAACTTAGTTGTGCTCAGGTTGTAGAAAATGCCCTAAGCAAAGAGAAGTTCAAACCCTTGGGCTCTTCTCATCTCTCTTCTAGAGAAATGATCTATGATTTTGATAACGAGATTTGGGGTTTGGAGCGGTAGATACACCCTTTGCCTCTCCTTTTATCAGCTAGGGACAAGACATGCCCTGACCGAGAGATTATTAGGGTCGGATGTGGTATCATTGTCCTAGCTCATGATAGACGAATTCTAACATGAACACATGAGATAGATTGATCAGACACATGGGAACACAACCTCATTGTTTCCATGTTGACACCCGAGATAATATGCCGCCATGTGGAGGCAGTTGACGGGACGTTTTGTTTGCATCATTGCATGTAAGTATGTAACAAACACCTCCACCACAATGAAGTTGTTCATTGCCGCATATCTGCCTTCCCATCTTTCTTTGTTCCTAGAATCGCCATTCCCCTTCTCTTAACCTTGCAACAGGTTAATGCCTCCAACATTTTCTTTTTTGAGACAAGCCTCCAACAGAATTACATAACAGATGAAGAGTGTGACAAAGATTTGACCCTGCAGGGACCCAACACGTTCTGTTGTGGGCTAGTATGGGCTTTGTATGGGCCATGAAACCTTGTATGGCTGTATGGTTATGGGCGGTACAGCAATCTGTTTTTCTCTGCTGGGCTACAGCGCCCATGCGAAATCACTTTTTTGCATGATGCTCGGCGAATGTTCCGATCGAACACTGTATACTGTTTAAAATGGCTACAACTTTGGCCTGAACTATTAGAGAATCCTAGTGGTAACGACTGAGGTAATTAGAGACAAATAGACACTGTCGGACAGCACAGGAGTTCGTCAACGGATGTATCGTGTTCGTGTATGCAACAAACAGTGTTTCGGACGGTGATGAGCTTAACTGCTTCCTTTGTTTTGTGAAGAAGCGTGCATTTTTTCCATAGAAAAGGTATGTTTTACCATAGTGACATGAAAGGTCGAATGCCTTTGGCCTACTTTGGATCACACGAATACAAAACACAAAAATTTAGAAACACGGAAATTTGAAAAGATTACATATGCAACACAGAGAACCGCAAAACGGAGAAAACGGCGGTGATAATCATTTGAATGAAAACACAAGACAAGCGAATGAGCTTAAAAGGATGTTAGACTTGAAAATTCTATGAGATTGGGTTGTAGGAAAGCAATCCATAATAATTTTTGAGGTGTCATCTTCTAAATTAAGATGATTCCTTAATTAGAAGGGGTTCTATGGATTGGAAATCTCCAAAACCCTTCAGTACAAAGAGAATCCAAACAATAGAGTACATTTGGGTAAGAATTAATAAATACTACCTGCCCTCCAATGTATAAGACATATAAATTTTGTAAAAATCAAATATTAATAATTTTGATCATATATAGAGAGAATATATCATTTTTTGTAATATATTTCTTTCATTGTCTATCTATTGATATTAATTTTGTATCGTAAATATTCATATTTTTTATTTTTGACTAAATGTATTCTCTTGTAACGGATGGAGTAAGTAAGACTATAAAAGTAGCTTCGCATAGCATTAGTCCTAGAGTTGTCGAGCCATTTTCAAAAGATAAACTAGCTTTCAATTGTCTCAAAGAATAATCACATCATGTTTACCAATATACGATAAAATGGATCGAATCGAACCGCAGACGCCTCTCCCATATATACTAATAGTACAGTAGTACGTGCCTGTGATGGAAATCATGGCAACATGGCACGCGGCCTCAGCAGTGTCAGGAGAGGATCTCTGAGTCAAATATCCACGAGCACATAGTTTAATGCATATAGAAGCGTCTCTGTCAACGAGATACTCGGCACACTGTATCAGGAAGCCGAAGCTCGCCGGCGTTGATGCTGATGCTGCCAACAATTATTGCGTCGATCGATCGTTCGTCTTAAAAAACAACGTTGTCACCTTCTGCCGGCCGGAGTTCATCCCATCCGGCACACGGCCGGCCACCTTACCAACTTCAGGTAGGCAATTCAATGCCTGATCTCACCTACTGTAGCCCTAGATCCGGCGAGCCACGAGCAAGACAAGGACTGTAGCACCCCACACTTCGAGAGAAGGGAATGCGTCTCTGCCTCTTGGAAGCGTCTTTCTTAAATGCCATTCCTCGTGTCGTCACCGCTCACTGAATTCAGTGGTGCAATCAGTGCAGCCTGGTTTCTGATAATGCCATGGATCACTGTGGCAGTATGAAGGAAATCAGTGCCTAGTTTCTTCATATGATGATTATGATTATGGAAGAGAAGCGAAAACCATCCATGGATGCAAGCGATCCGAATCTGCTGAGCAGGAGGAGTGGTACAGTACTACTCTACTCCAGTGTTCCTGAGCCTGCCGGACAGACTTGCCACAGTGATCCATGGCCATCCCCATGCGCCTGCTTCTGCAGCTGCATGCGCTCTCCTCCCCGTATCTCTCTCCTGCAGCAGGCTGCTTTGCTACGTGCTGTTCCAGCTAGAGGCCAAGCGCAAAGGGCCTAGAGAGAGACGCAGAGAAACTGAGAAAGAGACGTAAAGAAAGGAGAGCATGTTCCTGCAAGGTGATGCGATGGAATCAGGCGCATGATTAGATTAATGGCCGGAGGGTGGTGAGGAGTGGAGACATGAAGGCAGGCTTTTTCACGCACAGATCATCACAGATGATCTCTCTCTATCCCCAGCTTTTCCTTTCTTGCAAACTACCATCTGTTCCCCCTGCCTCTGCATTTCGTATTCTCTCTGTACAGGACGGAGAGAGGAGAGGGCGCATGCACACTCTCCCGTCCTCACGAGCAGTGTTGCTCTGCTCTGCTCTGCTCGCATGTCACACAAGCTTACAAGGAGCCCAGCTCATGGCCATCATTAACTCCTCTACTCTCTCCCACCGGGAAGCCCGGATCTTCTACGTCAGCTGCCAACAAGGAAAACAGAAACAATTAGGGCAACTCCAACGGCAACACGCAAACATACACCGATTTTGTCGCGTTTTATCCGTTTGGGTTGCCACGTGGAAATCAAATGTCCAAGTATCCACCGTCACAGCCAATGTCCATGAGGGCCAAAAACACGGCCCAACGGGGCGACGCAAACGGACCGCGGTCCGTTTTTTGTCCGCCGCGACGCATTCCTGACCCAAATTTGGTCCACCAATGCGTCGGCTCCGGACGTGAGCGGAGCTGTTTTGTGTCCTGCCCTAGTCCGCCCCTGGCCCGCAAATCAGGCCATTCCCCACCCCAATCTCCTCCTCCTCCTTCGCCCCTCTCGCCGCCACCCGCCGTCGCACCCTCGATTTGGCACTGCAGGCCATTCCGGGGACGCCGTCTGCACCTCCTCTTCCCCGCCGTCACCGGAGCAGGTGCTTCCCCACGACGGCTGGTGAATCTTGCGGCCAAGACCTCTCGCACCGCTCGCGACACACACGCCGCCCACAAGGTGTTCGGCCGTTCGCCCCAACAACAAGTCAGGTATGACCCTCGGCCATGAATAGCTCGGATGAGTGGTTCTACAAGAACCACATCATGTACCAGTCATCATCGGACGATTCCTCCGACGATGATAGTGACGGCCTGGTTGCTACCCTCATCGTCAACGAGCACATAGAAAGGATGCTGTCGGTGTTCCGAGGGTCCTTGCCGGGCCGTTCTCCTACTCTTGACTGGAACCGGCGAGCTGGCCAAATCCAGCTGTATGGAGACTACTTTCGTCCCAATAAATCCACATATCCTCCCAAGGTTTTCCGGTGCCGTTTCTGGATGAGAAGGTCCTTGTTCAACCGCATCCGGGTGGGGGTGATGCATTTTGATGACTACTTCATATGTGTCGACGTATCGGCATCTGGGATATGAGACGGGGGTCCTCTAGCCGAGGGTGAATTGAGGAGAAGAAGGTGGACGTCGTCAAGGTCGGGATCGAACACGACAGTTTACCCAGCTTCAGGTTCCACGGCGGTGGCGGAACTCTACGTGCTGCTATAACTCACTATAAGGCGAATAGCCGTGTTGCGGGTTACAATGAGTTGGATGAGTTTCCCTAAAGGCTTCCCTGGTCCGGCTTATATAGGCGGCCGGACCTAGGGTTACAAGGAGATTACGTATCCGGCAAGTATACAGAGTCCTAAACCTAGCCGGCAAGTCTGCCGCCTTCCGTCTTGGTCTTGGTGGCCTTCTGGGCTTCGGTCTTGGGCATCCTCCTTGCCGGCATCCGCCTTCCTTAGTCGTCGGCTATCTGGGCCGCCCGGTAGGCAAAAGCCTTCACCACCACTTATGGGCCACCCTGGACTAGCCGGATCAGGCCATGTTGGCGGCACCCCTAGGTGACATTATACCAACATTAGCCCCTGGAAAGGTTAAGTTCCTCAGTCGCCGCCTTGTAGTAGGTAGTCAATCTTCCGGCAAATGTAGAGCTTGAACCATTCCACAGTTGGAACTGACAATGATCCAACAAGTTACGAGTCGGACCAGTGTCGTCAACATGGGAAAGACGGACTGGCCGCCTGTCATGAATCTTTCCTGAGTTGTCTTGTTGATTTGCCGGGTCAGGTCAATGATGACGTCAGAGGGTCCACGACAGTTTGAAACCCTGACAAGCATCATGATGACCTACCCACGACCCACAAAAATCGAGGCGCCGGCTGTCGGGGGAATACTTTCTGGGTTAACCCGCGGCCCAGTGCGACTTAACTTACTCGCACGGACGAAGGCCCACTTGGGAGCAAGCCCAATATTGAACCGCCATAAGGGGAAAGATCTAGAAGACATATCCCGGAGGACGTGAAGACCAAGTAGTCTCCGAGTAGGCCTCTGTGGATGTATTCCTTATGGGGAAGTTTCCTTTTGTAACCTAGCGAGCCTCTGTGTATATAAAGAGGACTCGCAGGACTTAGAGCGGGTCAAGCTATCAAGCCCTAAACCCTAGCTCATACGGCGAGTACCAGATCGGATCGCCTCCATTGTAACACCTCGATTATCATATCAATACCAATCTAGGGTAGGCAGGAAGTAGGTCTTTTACCTCACATTGAGGGGGCCGAACCTGGGTAAATCTGTGTTGATCTTTGTTCCTGCGATCCCAAGCTCGGAGATGCTTGACTCGCATAATCCCACACCTACGAAGTCATCTATGACACCTGACGTGACAAACCCACGACAGTTGGCGCCCACCGTGGGGCCTGCGGTCAAGAGCGTCACGTTCCGCGCAGGATCCATGAAGGGAGCTGAAGATCTTGTTGTTGGCCGTATCATCACGGTCAATGGCACACCCCTCATCGACGATTCAAGCTGGGGGCCGGAAGCAGATTATTTGGAGACCGGCCACGTCATCCCGTTCGGATCCATCAACGTCTTCGTCGGCTTCATCGGTGGCAGGTCCGTTAGATCGGTCCAGGAAGGCGATTCAGTAGAAGAAGTCGCCGATGACGGGGAAGAATCCGTGGAAAGCATGGACTCGCAAGAGTTTGGGTCCATCATACCTGCCTTTGAAGAAAGTTGCTGGGGTTACCCACCAGAAATCACATCATCACCAGATCAAGAGATGGCACAAGTCGCGGTTTACATGGCCGGAGGAGCAGGTGCATCAGGAACTGCTGGAGAAACCGAGGCATCGGCACCCCCAAGCAACCCACTTCTTGTCCCTGTGTCAGCCACGAACGCCGCCCTCCGTGCAACAGAAATTGAGGCCGCCAGGGCCGAGCTCCTGTATGAGGTTCGAAGGATGGAAGAAGAGCGCCGCAGGCTCGATCAGATAAACCAAGGAATCCAACAGGAGCGGCAGAGAGTAGCCGCGCTGGCTGCGACTCAACAACAGGTTGACCCGCAAACACAGCTGCGCGCGACTCAACCAACAGTGGAAATCCCGCTCACTCCAGCCGCGGGACGGGAATCCAGACGACTGCGGAAGGAAGGGTACCAACAAATCAAGAGACCCAGCAACAACCAAGGAGGTTTCACACCCCACAGGGCCATTACCAGAACCCTGTCGATAATATGTATGCTGCGGCTAATATCTTGACTCAGATGGTACCAACAGGCGATGACCCGGTCAATGCTGAGGCGCGGCGCGCGATTCAGATGCTAAGTACGGCAGTCCTGCAACAAGCCAATAGGGCGGAAGCCGAAGCACAGCTGCCCCTCGTACCAGCCAATCACAGGATTACAGCAGAAAGAAGCGTCCAGAGCAGGCCACCAGAGGACGTGTCAGGAGTCGCACAGAGGCAGCAGGAGCAAGTCGCAGAAGCGCAGGCGAATGCACCATTGATGCAAAAGCGGCCCGCAGATAACCCCGCAGGCGCGCCCACAGCCCTGTCCTCGCGACTCAAGGGACCGGCGTGTTTCACTGAGAGGATCAGATCGGAACCTTTTCCTGAAGATTTCAAAGGGCCACGCAAGGTGGCAAACTATAACGCCAGCATGGATCCAACCACTTGGCTCAACAATTACGAGATGGGCATGAGCATCCTAAACGCATCTGAAGAGATCTGCGCACGCTACCTAAACATGATGCTAGAAGGAGCAGCGCACATATGGCTGCAAAATTTGCCTCCCAACTCTATAAATACTTGGGAGGAACTGAAGGATGCCTTCATTAAGAACTTCCAAGGAACTTGCAAGCGACTCTGCAATATAGAAGATTTAGAGCGTTGTGTCCAGAAGGAAGGCGAGTCAAGTCGCCATTGGATGAAAAGGGTGGCAGAAATAATACACTCCTCAGATAATATACCACCAAGCTCAGCCGTCCTGGTGATGGAGAAAAACTGCAAGTTTGAGCCGCTGATTCATAAGCTGGGTCGCATGAAGGATAAAGTCAAGAGCCTCAGCGAGGTGATGGCTGCGGCTAACAAATATGCCAGCTCAGACAAAACCAGAGACGCGTCAGACGGAGAAGAAGAGGAGGTTGCTGCAAAAGGAAAGAAAAACTCCAACAAGCCCCAGCAGCAGCAAACGAGCCACAACAACACGAGTCAAAACAAACGCAAAAGCGAAGATGGTCACTCAGGGCTCGTCGCCAATACGCGTGGAGGATTCAGAGGCCAGCGTGGAAGGGGTCGAGGATACGGCTCCCGTCCAATCAATATGCAAGAAGTTTTCAACCGGCCATGCGACCTTCATGCGACAGGTGATGGACGGCCAGCGGACCATACCAAGGCGCAATGCCATTATTACAAAAAGTGGAAAGAAGAGAGCCAACACAACGGGGGGAATTCCCATGAAGGAAACCCTAGTGCGGCTCATAACACAAACATTGGGCAGCACGGCGCGAGTAACCCCAGGCAGACGGGGCAGTATCACACAATAGTTATCGATACCTCCAAAAGAGAAGAGAAATTGAGCCGGAGAAGTCAGCAGGTGAACGCCGTGATACCAGCAACACCCGCTTGGTTAAGGTGGTCAGAATACGCGGTAACCTGGAGTCGCGACGACCACCCGCCACAGGTACGGGAACCTGGCAAGTTGGCACTGGTTGTGGCACCATACGTTGCAGGATACAAGCTGACCAAAGTGCTTATGGATGGAGGAAGCAGCATTAATATCTTGTACTACGATACTTTCCAGCGTCTAGGACTCAAGGATTCCAGCCTGCAGCCCACGTCAACAGTATTTCACGGCATTGTCCCAGGAAGGTCCGCACGCCAGTGGGGAAAATAACCCTAGGGGTAACTTTTGGAACAGAAGAGAACTTTAGAAGTGAATTCCTAAGCTTCGAAGTGGTAAAATTCCAAAGCCCATATCACGCCTTGTTTGGAAGAACGGCCTTTGCTAAGTTTATGGCCAGGCCATGCTACGTGTACCTACAGTTGAAGATACCAGGACCAAAAGGGGTCATCACAGTGTACGGAGATAGAGAAAAAGCAATAGAATGTGAGAAAGGAGATGCGGCTTTCGCAGAATCCGCCTGTGCCGCGGAAGAACTAAAAGGTTATAAGTCGCAGGTGGACCCAAACGATATGAGTGTGGTTACCACGCCATCTGCCGAGCCACCAATGAAATTCAAAGCGGCCCAGGACACTAAGCAGATAAATCTTGTTCCTGGCGACTCATCCAAGCAAACTAGCATTGGAGCACACATGGAAGAAGAGCAGGAGAAGGCCCTCGTCGCTTTTCTCCAGGAAAATAAAGACATCTTCGCATGGAAGCCGTCAGATATGCCAGGGGTACCAAGAGAATTAGCAGAACATAGCCTCAAAGTGAACCCTGCGGCTAAACCAGTGAAGCAGCCACTACGGCGTTTTCATGATGACAGGAGAAAGGCAATAGGAGAGGAAATAGCTCGCTTGCTGGCTGCAGGATTCATCACAGAGGTATACCATCCGGAATGGGTGGCAAATCCAGTATTGGTTATGAAAAAGAACGGTACGTGGCGAATGTGCGTTGATTACACCAGTCTTAACAAAGCTTGTCCAAAGGATCCATTTGCTTTGCCAAGAATCGACCAAGTAATTGATTCAACTGCTGGGTGCGAGCTGTTATGCTTTTTGGACGCCTATTCAGGCTACCATCAAATCAAGATGAAGAGGGAGGACCAAGAAAAGACGTCCTTCATCACACCCTTCGGAGCTTTTTGTTACGTCAGCATGCCCTTTGGGTTGAAGAACGCAGGTGCGACTTACCAAAGATGCATTCAGAATTGCCTACATGAGCAAATAGGTCGCAACGTTCATGCCTACGTGGATGATATTGTGATTAAATCGCAAGTTAGCCAGGATCTTATTGGTGATCTGGCAGAGACATTCACAAATCTCAGAAAATACAACATGAAGCTCAACCCCACAAAGTGCGTTTTCGGAGTACCAGCAGGAAAGCTATTGGGATTCATAGTATCAGAAAGAGGCATTGAGGCCAATCCTGACAAGATAAAGGCCGTGATGGATCTCCAAAAGCCAGAAAAGATAAAAGATGTACAGCGGCTTACTGGTTGCGTAGCAGCTTTGAGTCGCTTTATATCAAGATTGGGAGAAAAGCACTACCTTTGTACAGACTGTTGAAAAAATCAGACACCTTCGTTTGGGACGCAGAGGCCGACGAAGCTCTGACAGCCTTGAAACATCAATTGACGAATGCTCCAGTTCTGGCGGCTCCAAAAGATAAAGAGCCAATGCTACTATACATAGCGGCAAATTCCCGCGCTGTGAGTGCTGTCATGGTTGTGGAGAGACAAGAAACGGGAAAGGAATACCCTGTCCAGAGACCAGTATACTACGTGAGCGAAGTCCTCACAGCTTCCAAACAGCGTTACCCACAGTGGCAGAAGTTGGTGTTTGGAGTGTTCATGGCGAGTCGCAAGCTGAAGCACTACTTCCAAGAGCATCCAATAACTGTGGTGAGTTCAGCACCATTGGCAGATATCATTCGTAATCGAGAAGCTACTGGAAGAGTCGCTAAGTGGGCGATCGAGTTGGGACCACATCACATCAGTTACGAGCCGCGCACATCAATTAAGTCGCAAGCCCTTGCAGATTTTATTAACGATTGGACAGAAATCCAAGTTGCTCCTAGCATGGCAGAAACCAAATACTGGACCATGCATTTTGATGGGTCAAGACAGTTGCAAGGCTCGGGGGCTGGAGTTGTTCTGACATCTCCCAAGGGAGACAAGCTGCGGTATGTGTTACAGATACACTTCAACTGCACAAATAACGTGGCGGAGTACGAGGCACTGCTTCATGGTCTACGTATAGCAAAGGAGATGAACATCAGTCGCATACGCTGTTTTGGCGATTCAGACTTGGTGGCACAGCAGGTCTCCGGAACGTGGGACAGCAAGGATGCGAACATGGCTGCATATAGGAGAGAGGTGGACAGAATTGCTGGACATTTCACTGGATACCAAGTTGAACATATTGATCGGAGACAAAATGAAGCTGCGGATGCCCTGTCTCGGCTTGGATCCAACAGACAGTCAGTCCCACCCAATGTTTTCCTGGATGAACTGCACAATCCATCAGTCAAACCTCCAGCAGAGATTGACATTGCAGAGCCAGAGGATGATTCAACTTTAGTCGCAGCCCTGCATGAACAGCCAGGATGGACAGAGCCATACATGGCATATTTAAGTCGCGGAGTGCTGCCGGACGATGAAATTGAGGCGCGCAAAATCATACGACGATCAAAGGCCTATACAATCATCAACAACGAATTATACAAGCGCAGCGTATCAGGAGCATTCAAAGATGTGTCTCACCAGAAGAGGGACGAAAAATCTTGCACGAAATTCATTCAGGCGATTGTGGCCATCATGCTTCGTCAAGATCTTTGGTGGCAAAGGCGTTCCGACATGGATTCTTCTGGTTAACAGCATTAGCAGACGCAGAGCAAATTGTCAGAGTGTGCGATGGATGTCAAAGATACGCTAGGCAAGATCATATGCCAGCCCAAGCACTTCGCACAATACCCATCACATGGCCTTTTGCCGTATGGGGTTTTGACATGGTAGGGCCTTTCAGACGGTCTTCAAACGGAAAAACTCACCTCTTAGTCATGGTGGACAAATTCACAAAGTGGATAGAAGCAGAACCTGTGGGAGATTGCGAGGCTGAAACAGCAGTCAAGTTCTTGAAGAAGGTCATATTCCGCTTCGGTTACCCCCATAGTATCATTACAGACAATGGGAGCAACACCTCTGAAGGGGCTACACAGATATTTTGCGCAGACAATGGGATAAGATTGGACCTCACGTCAGTAGCACACCCGCAGAGCAATGGACAAGCTGAGCGAGCTAACCAGGAAATTCTCCATGGAATTAAGCCGCGCCTTATTGAAAAGGTCGAAGCATCTCCAGGATGTTGGGTGGAAGAACTGCCAGCAGTACTGTGGAGCTTGAGAACAACCCCTAACAGATCCACAGGATTTACACCATATTTCATGGTCTATGGAGCAGAAGCAGTCATGCCCAGCGATATCATACATGATTCACCAAGAGTTGCGGCTTACATCGAGACAGATAATGAGATAGCTCGGCAAGACTCGGTGGACACATTAGAAGAGGTTAGAGACTTGGCAGCATCAAGGTCAGCAGTATATCAACAAGACTTGCGACGCTATCATGCCAGACGCATCAAAACCCGCACCTTTCAAGAAGGCGACCTAGTACTGCGACTTAAACAAGATCACAAGGGAATGCATAAGCTGTCCTCTCCATGGGAAGGACCCTACATCATCAGCAAGAAGCTAAACAATGGGTCGTACTACCTGCTGGATGTAAGGGAAGAAAGCAGCGAACGCCATGATTTCGAGGATCGTCTCGAGGCACCTCGCCCTTGGAACGTCGCACACCTGCGACCGTACTATACATAAGAAAAGGCTAATCAGAGCCAAGCATCATCCTTTCCAGCTTTATAGCTGAGTATCATCACAGCCACTCAGGGCTAGAACTTCAACTTTGGTCGCCACCTAGGCGCGACCTATGCAACATCTGATCGCCACCCAGGCGCGATCGACCCTTGTATCAGAAACCGGCTGCCACCTAGGCGCGGCCGTAAACTTTGTATCATCTCTGGTCGCCACCTAGGCGCGACCGACCCCATGGATCGCCACCTACGCGCGATCCAACCCTATGTATAACACTCGGTTGCCACCTAGGCGCGACCTTATGTGTCATCATAATCAAAGCTTATCATAGCTTAGCCTATCATGGCAATATCATTATGTTTCTTGGGGTCTTTGTTACCCTGAAACAGCCGATTTATTGGCAATTATCAAATTTACCTTAAGTTGGATTGCTACTCGCATTATGTGGCCAAAGTACTGGGGTGTGGCGTCAATCGAGCTTGATTGCCTATCATGGCCGCTCTCGACCCTGAACACACATATTCCTAGGAAATACTGAGTCGCGCGAGTGCCCACTTAAGGATTCAGATGGCCTAACTAGAGGTCGATGTACTGCTTATAGTACGGCAACACCAATTACAATTACTTGTAACTTAACAATTGTTTTATTCATGATATCAAGTTACAGGTGATGACCTTCAGAGTTCTCTGAGAAGAATTGAGATGATTACCACATAACATCCTCTCAATCCTTGGGGGCTATATCATATTATCATCAAAAATTTGAAGATAGATCGTCATCAAGTTCTGAAGCTATCAGGATACTCTAAAGAAGCTCACGAAGTCAGATGATCTTCCAGGTGCGAGTCAAGGCCAAACTTGCACAATTATAAGTCGCGAAACAAGGAAAAGCGCGGCCTAAGCATTCAAGATCAAGAAATACTATGAAGTTCAGGCCACGCTTGGGGGCTAATGTCGGGGGAATACTTTCTGGATTAACCCGCGGCCCAGTGCGACTTAACTTACTCGCACGGACGAAGGCCCACTTGGGAGCAAGCCCAATATTGAACCGCCATAAGGGGAAAGATCTAGAAGACATATCCCGGAGGACGTGAAGACCAAGTAGTCTCCGAGTAGGCCTCTGTGGATGTATTCCTTATGGGGAAGTTTCCTTTTGTAACCTAGCGAGCCTCTGTGTATATAAAGAGGACTCGCAGGACTTAGAGCGGGTCAAGCTATCAAGCCCTAAACCCTAGCTCATACGGCGAGTACCAGATCGGATCGCCTCCATTGTAACACCTCGATTATCATATCAATACCAATCTAGGGTAGGCAGGAAGTAGGTCTTTTACCTCACATTGAGGGGGCCGAACCTGGGTAAATCTGTGTTGATCTTTGTTCCTGCGATCCCAAGCTCGGAGATGCTTGACTCGCATAATCCCACACCTACGAAGTCATCTATGACACCTGACGTGACAAACCCACGACACCGGCACCGCTCGTCGCCACCACTACGCACGGATGGTGGACACGTGTAGGAGATCATGGTTACCCCACTACGCTGCACGAATCTCGGAGCACGGAGGGGATAAATGTCTCGGTAACTCCGAGGAATCTCACCGTGCCATTTCCCCCTGCCTCTTCGCGCTCCTCTAACTCGAGCTTCTCCCCACGCGACCGCAACTCCGGCAAGCTTCCCCCACCGCACTCAAACCTCCAAATGGCGAGCTCCGGCGACGAAAGGACCGCGGTGGCGACTCCAGACGCCAGATCTGGACCTGTAGCGGCGACAGCAATCGACGCCGTCCCGCTGTCTTCTCTTCCTCTGGCCACGGAGACGGGCGCCTCACCGTCGTCTTCCTCAGCTCTGACGGCACCACCACCGGCCTCCTCGTCCTCCTACCCCCTTCCTTCAATAGGGACGGTGGAGGCAGCTGTAGAGGTGGAGTCCAGCGGTGACGAGCTCGCCGCGGAAGAAGATGAACCGGCGGAGCTAGGCTCCCGCTACTGGCTTCCGTCAATCGTGACGGAGGGCTTCCTCGAGGAGTTGGTGGATGGCGGATTCCTCACGCCCAAGAGGGACTACTATTGGCGGCTGCCGGGCGACGAATCGGTCCCGGATCCTCAAGACGGAGAGAGGGTAATCCTTACTTCTCACCTTCTCCGCGGTATGGGCCTGCCGCCTTCCGCCTTCTTTAGTGCCGTGCTTAATAGCTACGGGCTGCAACCGCACAACATTGCGCCCAATAGTATTTTAGTACTAGCCGGCTAACGAGGTTATATCGAACGGGTACCCTACCATGAGGGTACCCGGTGCACGTGATGGCTAAAGATTGGAGCAACAGAAGCCCAAGAAGCCCATGAAGGGAGGCCCAAGATGACGGAGTACCTTCCAAGGCAGGCGAAGCCATAGTTGGTTTGGACTTTCCTTGTAAGTAATCCTAGTCGGTTATGATTTTTCGAGACCCATCCCCTATATAAGGGCTGGGAGGGTCGCCGATCAAGGACACGCAATAGCAGAACCACCAAACCCTAGCAAGATCAATCCCTTGCTAGACCCTTGTAACCACAGGATATTCTTGCAACCAATACAGACAAGTAGGACGTAGGGTTTTACCTCACTCGAGGACCCTGAACCTGGGTACATCCCACTTGTCAGCCATAGATTCTACTAACACTACGCGTTCTCTACCACATAACTCTAACCCTAGGTACTCGACCATGGGTATTGCCGAGGACACCTCTCGTCAATTGGCGCCGTCTGTGGGAACAGGTAGTGTTGGATTCACGGTTTCGTTGGTTCCATCATCAAACGGCAACTCGCCGATCACATCTGCAAACGGCAACTCGCCGACAAACTCGACCAACGTCGGATCATCATGCGATCACTCGCCAGCTCCAGAGGTCGCGTCACCAAAGAGGATCAAACCATACTCGCCAGAAGCTCAGGAGGCCTTTGCCAGCCTCGACTCAGGTTTGGATCTAACTTATGGAAAACTCAATTTTTTCGTCGACAAGTTTGGTGTGCAGGACTTCACCGATCCAATCGCGATCGAGGCACTCGAAGCTCCGTCGACTACGATCGCGTCGCCAGCAGGCATGGAAGCTGCTTCGTCACAGATCAACTCGATCTCACCGCCAGGTTCACCAGTCTCATCCATGTCAACACGGGAGTTCAACGAACTCATGGCGCAAGAGATCCCAGACGATGAGGTATAGTCCACCTATCAGCTTGGCACAGTCGAACACACAGAGTCACTTGACATGGTCCTCGACTACATGCAATCTGAAGACGCAAACGACAGCATCTCCCTCGCTGATTTCGGTGGCCCAGAGATCCAGGCGGATCACGAGTTCTTCACCAATAATGAAAGCAATCCTGAGCAGTCACTCAAAGCACACGTCGATACCGACGCCCAGATCAGCAAAAGCAGCAATTCTGACATGAGCTTGGACGAGGAGTTCGAGTCCATGACTGGCATCGACAGCACGTACACATGCCCTCCGGTCATACCCCATCAGGTCTGCGTCGCATTCAGCGCAGAAACATCAGCAGGAGCCGCCAGTCGCAGGCCCACGGAGTTCCCTTGCACGGTAACACTGCTAGATGGTGTAACAACGTTAACTATCACAGCCGAGGTGGCAGCAAAAGTAGATAAAGTCATCAAGGAGTGCACAATGATGCCAGCAGACGCAACCCCAGAAGAGATGATGGCCTACAACTACTTCAACTGGCAAGAGACGATGCGCCTAAAGCAATACAGAGCAACACTCGAGGAACGCAGAAAGCAAGCTAGCATCTCAAGTGTGCGAAGAAGGCAATTATCCCTCAGCTCTACAAATGGGACAGACCCCAGGCGCATATCGAGATTTGCAAACCTCCTAGAAGGAGAGAGATCAGGAATCATTCGCAACTTAGAACACTCGTTCATGACACTGGATGCAGAAGGCGTGCTAGTACCCAAAACAGCCGAAGGTGCTTTGCTCTCAATCGAAGCTTACCTGAAAGCAACAACACCTCCAGCAAGCGATCCGGCCGCAGAAGCACATCAACAATAGATAAAGGCGCTGGCTCTCGTGGCGCAAGGACTCCAGACAGGAAAAAGCAGGGAGCATAGCAGGAGCCGCTCACGGCATACATCACGAGATCGCCTCAGTCGCAGTCCTTACAGAGGTAGCGCAAGGAGAGATTCCAGTCGCCGAAGGTCAAGGAGCAGATCCAAAAGATCTGATAGCAGCGACTCAGATGCCAATTGCGACACAGGACCCTGCGGAGCTCGATGCTTCACTCGACGCATCCGCGAGGCCAAGATGCCCAAAAAGTTTGGATTACCAACAACGCCAAAATTTAATTGCAGGCAAGAGCCATCAGGCTGGCTCGAGGACTATAAGCTAGCAGTCATGTGTCAACGTGGTACAACTACAACAGCACTACAATACATACAGCTGATGCTCGAGGGCACAGCTCTCGACTGGCTCAAAGCATTACCCGAAGCATCATACGACTCCTGGGATCATTTCCGGGAGGACTTCATCAAATATTTCGATCCTCTGTGCTAACAGCCTAAAACATTTGAAGAGCTAAGGGCTTGCACACAGAGGTCCGACGAGACACTCAGAGCATACTTCAGGCGATGGACAACAATCCGCAACTCAGTGGGCGCAATCTCTGAAGATAGAGCTATGGATGTCTTCACCATGGGAGTCTTTAGGGAGGACTTGAGAGAGGCACTCGGCCGCCAAAAGCCAAAGTCCATGGCCGAGCTCATGAAAATAGCAACCGAGTGGGTAGATGTAGAAGATTCCATCAGGGCTAAACGCCTAGTTTCCCCACGTGATCGCGAGGACCGTCGAGATAGTCGAGATCACCGCGATAGCTACAGAGATGATAGACGACGCACACACAAATCGCTACAACGATGATGACAGGGTAAAATTCATGGCGGCCGGTTTTTCCCGACCGCAAGACAATCAAGCCAGAGACGACAAGTGACCTGAAGAGCGTCGTGACAGTCAAAACGAAAATCGCCGCAATGGTCGAAACGATGACCGCCGCGATAGTTGAACTGACGATCACCGTGTCAGCAGAGACCGCGACCAGCGCACTGGCAACTACAGAAGGCAAGAGTGGCGCAAACGCACAGACACGCGACCAGAAAGGACATTCGAGGAGAAGATGGATGACTATTGCAGATTCCACCTATTCAAGGGAGACGATGGAAGGTTAATCTCCAATCACACCATGAGGAATTGCAGAGAATTTGATCAAATGGCGATGGATTACATGATGAAAATCAGAAGGGTTGCACCCCCGGCTTCTCAGCCAGTCCTCGCCGCAGCGGCACCAGCACAGCCAGTCCCGACACTTCTAGCTCCACCACAACATAGCGCAGGAAGCCAAGTCGCAGGAGCCACACATCACGTACCACATGCAATAGAGGATCAGTACCCGAAGCCTCAAGGACAGATGTACATGATCCAAAAAGGGCGTCCCTCTAACAGGCAGCAGAAGTTGCACACTCGACATGTCAACATGGCAGTCATGGCGCCACCAGCCGTGCCAGAATTCCTGAAGGGATCCGAGACTACAATCACATTCAATCGGGAGGATCACCCACCATCAGTCTATCGACCGGGTCACGCAGCCATGGTACTCGACGCCCAGATTGGTGGATACGCCATGACCAAGGTCTTCATGGATGGGGGCAGCGGCATCAACATCATCTTCGCCGACACGCTCCGCAGAATGAATAGGTGATGCATGTAAAATGTATACATGAACTTTGTAGTTTATTGTGCTAAATTCCCTACTTATTTGCAACTTTATTATATTTATTTGAACTAACTTACTAATAGTTGCCAAAGTGCACAATGTTCTTGTTTTACACTTTAATGTGTAGAAATTGTCAAAAGTGGGCAAAGGAAACCTTGTTGGAGTCTAATTGGAACTTTGCTGAAATCTGTCCCAGAACTGTTTTCGGTGTTTGTCAGTTTGACCCTCGAAGATGACGTTAAATGGAGATTAATATGTTTAGGAAGTTGTCACAAATTTCCATACGCAACTTTTAAGCCCGAAATCAGCCCAATCGGAGTTCGGATACGGCCTGTAGGCCCAATATGGTGAAGCTCTAAAAGGGGGTGACAGAAATCCGAGAGTCTATATAAAGAAGGAAACCCTAACTCGTGGGAGGCACCAAAAGCTACGAATTTTCCTCCTCTTGGCAGCCACCAAGGAGGGGGAGGAGCTCCTCCATTGCTGCACCATCACCAAGGAAGAATAAGGGGGGCCAAGGGATGCTGCCCCAGAGGGCCGCATCCGCCGCCACGCCTTGCCGCTGCCGCCGCCGCACCGTGGCTGCTGCGGGCCACCGTCTCCTCTCCGGGCAGCACCTCTCCATCAAGCTCCTCATCACCATGACCATGCGTGAGTAGTTTTCCACGGGGCTGAGGGCTCATACCAGTAGCTATGTGGTTCATCTCTCTCTCCCATGGTGTGATCTTTATGTGATCATGAGCTTTGTAATCTAGTTGGATCCATGGATGTTACTCTTCGTTATCTTATGAATTATGCTACTTGAGTAGTTTTATTAATGTAAACTCTGGAGTCACCTTTGTCCCATGGTGCGAAGTTGACAGTGTGCGCACCGTGTGTGACTCTTAGGCTAAAATTTACAGGAATACTTATCATGAGCTATTATTTGTGTTGGATGTCTCTATGAAATTGTGGTGTCTGTCTAGTTCTATTTTGGGGCGCTCTTAGTGACATTGGGTCCCCTAGATGTGGAATGCAACTTTAAGGTGTGCTTTTGTAGCCATACACAATGAATTGGTGTTTGTTATCCAACAGTAGAATAGTTCAGAGTAGCATAGTGAAGAGGAAATATCTATATATTCAATTATATTATAATTGTTGAGAGTGTCCACTAGTGAAAGTATGATCCCTAGGCCTTATTTCCAGGCATTGAAATACCGTTTACTCTCATTTTGGCTCAATTTTGTTTGCTGCCATTTTTATTTCAGATTGCAATTACCACTTATAATCATACATATTACTTGTATTTCACTATCTCTTCGCCGAACTAGTGCACCTATACATCTGACAAGTATATTAGGTGTGTTGGGGACACAAGAGACTTCTTGTATCTTAATTGCAGGGTTGCTTGAGAGGGATATCTTTGACCTATACCTCCCTGAGTTCGATAAATCTTGGGTTATTCACTTAAGAAAAACTTGCTGCTGTTCTACAAACCTCTGCACTTGTAGGCCCAACACTGTCTACAAGAATAGAAGCGTGCATAGACATCAAGCTATTTTCTGGCGCCGTTGCCGGGGAGGTAAGGTAAAAGGTACTCACATCTTCTGGCTACTAAGCTATCTAGCACTGTTGCCGGCGTGTGTGTGCTTTTTTTGGACATTTGCGTGTGTGTGCTCGAAGGTATCTTCTTTAGATTCTACAATTATATCTTTTTGTTTATTGTTTTTTATTTCACTAGGTTAATGGAAAAAATAGAGAGCTATATGAAATTTATCAATAGGTCAGTCGAAAACTTACCCGAGTCCACAAACACCTTTCATGGTATTGTTCCAGGCAAAGCTGTTCTCCTAAAGGCACAATACAACTCGACGTTACGTTTGGCGATGCAAGTCACTTCAGAACAGAATCGATTGAGTTCGAAGTCGTCGACTGGAAGTCACAGTACCATGCCATACTTGGACACCCGACGTTCGCTCGATTCATGGCAGTACCGCATTATGCATACCTCAAGTTGAAGATGCCAGGACCCAAGGGAGTCATCACAGTCAATGGTAATTTCCAAAGGTCCGACGCTTGCGACCGAGATTTTAGTAAGATCTCGGAGATGTTCGGTATGGAGCAAACTTTCACAGATCTCTCACTCACCAATGACCACACACTCATGCCTGAGCATAAGAAGCAAGCAGTCGACAGGGCATTCAGCGCCACGGATGACGTAAGGAAGCATCAAGTCCACCCGACGATCCATCGAAGACAGTCAGGGTGTCCACAAGCCTAACTTCCGCATAGGAAAGCGCGATCGTCGAATTTCTCCGTGAGAACTGGGAAATATTTGCGTGGTGTCCAGCCGACATGCCACGTATTCCCAGGAAATTCACCGAGTACTCCCTTCAACTTACTCCAGGCGCTAGGCCAGTCAAGCAAATAACACGTCGTGTCTCCAGTCCAAAAAGAGAAGCTATAGAAAAAGAAGTCGACAGGTTACTGAAAGCAAATTTCATTCGAGAATCAAGAAGTCAGATTGGGTGGCCAACCCCGTGCTCATCGAGAAGAAGAAAACTGCTGCTCTTCGGATGTGCATAGACTTCACGGGGCTAAATAAGTGCTGCCCAAAGGATCACTTTCCACTTCCACGAATTGATCAGATCATAGACTCCACCGCAGAATGCACACGTTTATCCTTTCTGGATGCATACTCGGGGTATCACCAAATACGGATGAAAGTCGAAGATGAAGAAAAAACAGCGTTCACAACTCCACTCGGAGTATATTGTTACACCACAATGCCCTTCGGGCTCAAGAACGCCGGTGCTACGTACCAGCGTATGATGCAAAACTGTTTGAAGAAGCAAATTGATCATAATGTCGAAGTATACATGGACGACATAGTCATCAAATCAAAGGAGGAGAGTACATTACTCACAGATCTACGTGAAACCTTTGATAATCTCAACAATTACAACATCAAGCTCAACCCAGATAAGTGCACATTCGGTGTGCCAGCCGGAGAACTCTCAGGGTACTTGGTGTTAGCTCGTGGAATAGAAGCAAACCCTGAAAAGATACAGGCCATACTCACCATGCAAAGGCCTACAAAGCTCTATGAAGTACAACAGTTAGCAGGTGGAGTGGCAGCACTCAGTCGCTTTATCAGCAAGCTAGGCGAAAAGGCGCTACCACTCTATTGACTGATGAAGAAGGCAGATAAATTCGAGTGGACAGATGAAGCTGAAGCAGCCTTCGTCGATCTCAAACGAATCCTCACAAATCCTCCAATACTGGTGGCACCCAAAGAGAAGGAACCCTTGTACCTGTACGTCTCAGCTACCAATCGAGTGGTGAGTACGGTTCTGGTAGTCGAGCGCATGGAGGAAGGAAAAGCTCAGAGTGTGCAAAGACCTGTCTACTACGTCAGCGAAGTTCTCTCCCCGTCCAAACAGCGGTACCCGCACTATCAAAAGCTAGCATACGCTGTTTTCATGACGTCCAGGAAACTGTCCCACTACTTTTCGGAGCACCCGATCATGGTGATCAACAAATCTTCAATTGGGGATGTCCTCACAAACCCCAATGCAACTGGGCGAGTGGCAAAGTGGCTCATCGAGCTAGGGCCGCTAGGAATCACGTATGAGCACCTGAAGGCCATCAAAGCACAAGTCTTACCTGATTTCACAACTGAGTGGATAGAAGCTCAACTGCTAGGAGTTCCTGATGTATCTAACTCCTGGACCATGTACTTCGATGGGTCCAAGTAAAATGAGGGCGCAGGAGCAGGAGTCGTACTCATATCACCTAAAGGAGACAAACTCTACTACATCCTGCAGATGGACTTCGAGTTCCCGTCCAATAACGAAGCAGAATACGAAGGACTGATCCATGGTATGTGAATGGCTGACAACATGATGATCTACGGTGACTCTAACCTGGTCGTGCAGCAAACGATGAAAGCTTGTGGTGCCATAGCTGGCAACAAGATTGCATATCGAGACCTCTATAACACATTGGAGGGCGGATTCGATGGATGCGAGCTACGGCATATTGGGCGAGAAAGTAACGAAGAAGAAGACAGGTTAGCCAACATCGGCTCCACAAAAGCACAAATTCTAGCAGGTGTCTTCTTGGAGCGCATCGAGCACAGGTCCATCAAAGAGCAGCGACCCCATCCCACTTTGACTGCCACATCCAAGGATAAAGCACCTAGTACAGAGGACCCACCAGTCAAAGTACTTCTATGTCATGGCGATCAGGTAACACCAACATGGACTCAACCCTTCTTGGCATACATGCTCCGCGATGAGCTACCCGAAGATGCAACAGATGCCCGACGAGTCACTCGACGATCCAAAGCATACACCATAATAAACGGTGAGTTATACAAGCGCAACGTCTCAGGTATGTTTCAGAGATGCATAGAATTCGAGGATGGCAAAGCAATACTTCGCGACATCCATGCAGGTACTTGCGGGCATCATGCCAGCAGTCGATCACTCGTAGCCACAGCCTTTAGAGCAGGGTTTTACTGGCCTACATCGCTCAAAGACGCAGAAGACATAGTCAAAATGTGCATCGGGTGTCAAAAAATTCGCCACCAAACCTCATGCCCGCATCGGCGTTAAAAACCATACCATTGGCTTGGCCTTTCGCCCATTGGGGGCTCGATATGGTTGGACCGCTAAAAAAATCCTCGCCTGGGAGACATACTCATCTACTGGTGGCAGTGGACAAATTCACGAAGTGGATCGAAGCAGTACCCATCACAAGCTCGACTGTCGCTACAACAGTCAATTTCATAAGATCCATCGTGTATCGCTTTGGCGTCACGAATGGTATCATCACTGATAACGGAACAAGCTTCACAGTCGAAGAGTTTCGTTCCTTATGCAAAGAGCTAGATATCACGCTCAAGTATGCATAAGTGGCACACCCACAGTCCAATGGACAAGTCGAAAAGGCCAATGGGCTCCTATGCACGGGCATCAAGAAAAGATTGCTGGTGCCACTCAAAAGGGCTGCAGGAGCCTGGGTCGATGAGCTTCCCGCTGTACTATGGAGTTTGCAAACAACTCCAAATGCCTCGACACAATTCACACCATTTTTCATGGCCTATGGTGCAGAGGCAGTACTCCCACCTGAGGTGAAGTTTAACGCACCCCGAGTCGAATTATACGATGAAGACGAAGCAAACGAGTCACTCGAAGACTCAGTCGACTTACTCGAAGACGCACGCAACACGGCGCTTGCTCGCACAGCTGTTTACCAGCAGGACCTCCGCAACTACCACAGTCGCCGATTGCGTACAAGATCGTTCATGGTAAGAGATTTGGTACTTCGACTGAAGCAGAAGAAGGTGCACAAGCTTGCCTCTCCATGGGAAGGACCCTTCATCATTACTGAGGTCATCGGTGGAGGAGCATATCGACTGAAGCACGCGAAGACAGAAGAGGTATCAAATAACCCATGGAACGTGGCGCACTTGCGTCGCTTCTATGCTTAGGCTTCCTAGTCGATCAATGTAATAGAGCACAACGTCAAAAGGCCAGCAGGTTTCCGACACACTCTTTCCCTTACCAGGGTACCTAAGGTGACTGGAAGGTTTTTAATGAGGCGGCTTGCTGGCCAATAGTTGGAATACATAATAATGTTCCTCTATGAATTATTCGCATATTTTCTTCTTTCTCCACACCCGAAGCCTCGGGGGCTGGATCATAAAATCTTCCTCACAAAACATAACAAAATCACACCCCCCGAGTGCTCGAGGGCTGGGCCCTAAATATGCCAACACAAACTTAGCCACGCCCGAGTACTCGGGGGCTGGGTCTCAAAACAAAATGTTTACAAAGTTATATTTTCAAACATAATTCGATTACTCGAAATACAGAAACAAATCAAAGTAAACCAGCACGAAGTCAACCTCACACATCCCACTCGACAGGCTCGGGGGCTGGATAATTACATAAGTCATTAAACGCTTGCCTCACACCACCCCGCTTGACAGGCTCGGGGGCTGGATAATTGCATAAGTCAATAAAAATTTGTTACATACACCCCACTCGACAGGCTCGGGGGACTGCAGATCTGTGTACATTCTACTATACAAAGTATCAAATTTACATTGGCTCATCTTTAATAGGCAGGTTGGAGCCAAGGATTTGGTCATAAAAGCGCTCCACCAGCGTATTGGCCGCATCTACAGTCCCGTCTAAATATAACTGGTCCAGCCGCGAGCCAATCGCAGGAGGCGGAAGCTGCAAAATAGGCCGCTGGCTACGAACGTTGACTAGGGCAGCATTTGCTCCAAGCACAACTCTTTGAGTTATCGCCTCCCGAATAGAATCTGCAGACAGAAAGAGATCAACCAAGGCATGAATCCCCTGTGGCTGTGGCCCAGTTGGAAACAGGTAGTGGTTGATGCGCAGGAACGCTGCACTGCATCGCTCGAGTAGGATGGCGCCGCGAAATACTCGATCTTTGAGAGTAGCAAGTTTGCAGGCGCGATACCTGTCCAACCAAAAGTGCTGACGACCAGTTGTGGTATCGTCAGTCGCATTATCCAAGTGTTCTTTGACACGCTTCTCTTCTTCTTTGAAGCTAAGAACAAAAACTGCAAGAGGCAACTCGAGTAAGTAAAACAGAGGAGCCACAACTTACGCATCAAGCAAAAGAACGATCCTTACCATCAAGTTGACTGTTCACAATCTCTATCTCGCCAAGCACATAATCTTCTCACTGGGTGGCATAAGCGGGCATCCCTTTGAGTATTATCAACTCAGTTTGGGCATTCTTTAGTTCTTGCTCCAGTTTTGCCACTCGTTTCTTCGCAAAGGCCAACAATTTTATATCATTGGCCACTTGCGCGGGCGTTCGAGTGTCTGCGTGAGGATGTGCGGGCTCTGATATCTCACATTCAGGTGGCTGTTCAAAACATACAAAAAAAGATTCAGAAGAAAATAAAAAGGGAAAGTAACTTGAATACAGATGATTAATTAAGACATACATAGCATTCATACGCATAACAGAGTAGCAAAAGCACACATGATTTGTGTGAATTATATTTACAAGCCATAAAGGAGCAACTAGCCTAAACATGGGACACAGACTCCAACCTAGCCCTACGCGACTGCGACCGAGCAGCGATCTCAGTTGACCGGCGCTCCATAGTGCGGATGCAAATGTCAGACAGTCGCACGGCTGCATCGGTCACACCCATCAAAGACAACGGCTTCCCGTCTGACTTTTTGGGAAAGTCAGACATGATATTCTCATAGTCGATTGCTACGCCGTTACCAAGAAGAAGCTTGAGTGTGGACTCCGAGCCGCGTATCGTAAGATCACGAGCAAAGGCTGCCATAGTTGAGGAGCCCGGACCAAGGACGTCTGCAAAGCCTTGTGCAGTCGAAGGAACTTCACCCGATGGAAGCACCTCCTGGAATACAGCGCCAAGTGTGCTGGTGGAGGTGGCCATAGAGTTCTTCGCGTGCATAATGGCAGCATCTAGCTCCTCGAGGGCGTGATCAAATGACAAATCGTCACTCGCCACATCTGTGGATGCTGGCGCGTCAGCAGCTCGTTCGTATGATCAAAAAGAAACACGTTGATTATTAGCACAAGAGAAAAAGAGAAAAGCACAAGCAAAGAAGAAGCTTACTAACCTTCCATAGCGCGCGTGAGGTTTGACAACCGCCCAGCATACTCCTTCTCGCGCAAGGTAGCCGAGGTTCGGGCCACATCTAGCTCTTTCTTTGAGCTAGTTTGCTGATCGGTGAGTTGTTTCTCCTTGAGAACAGAAGTAGAGGCCGTCCTCCCTGCATCAGTCGCTCCAACCACGAGAGTGGTTTCGGCGGCATCTGGGGTAGTCTAGGGAAGAACCACAGTGGGGTCTTCCACGACTGGTGGTGAGCGCAATTGCCCATCACCAGTGCTGCAAAAATAATCACAGTTGGCATAAGAATAGCGTTAGCAGGAAACAAGGCAGAAACATACGAATCGTAGCGCATACCTGTGCTCGTCCTCATCTGAATCCGGTTCTTCTCCAATGGGCGGGCCCCCAAAGTTCAAAGGTTTATTCAAAGTCGGAGGAGGGCAGGAAGCCAGTGGAGAGATGTTCAGAGGAGCTCCCCTAGCAGGTGGGGAGGTGTCTGAATACTCATCATCCTTTTGCTTTGCACCTCCCGAGTGAGAGCTAGAAGCTTCCTGAAGGAGCATGTGACGGCGCTTAGCTGAAGGCTCAGTCGCAGACTCACCATCCTTTTGCACCTGGTTCACCTTTTCGCCTTCGGCTTCCTCTGCGGCGGAAGTATTAGCCGAGGCTGGAGATAAGGTGGCCTTCTTCCCCTCATCCTGCAAAGCTACCTCATCGGTAGGACCAGACTCAGGGAGAGGGGGAAGGGTGGAAGCAGTCGAATGTCCCTATACATAAGTAAAAAACGACATTCAAAAAAGGTATAGACACCAGACGCAAAGGGTAGCAAAACTCAAAAATAAAGCAAAGTATGGCACAGTTACCTCAGGCAGAGCATTGTCCAGACCATAAGGAGCGTGTGGAAAGTTGAAATCGATTGTTTCGTCGGCCTTGATGCTAGTGATTGCCTTCACATGAGAGTCCAGCTTATTAGGCGATAGCTCCACAACGCTCATCCTGCTGGCGTCGAGTGGACCTTCGTATCGCCACATGGGGTTGACTCGGAGACGGAGAGGCACACTCGAAGCTTCACAAAGGTACTAATTAATTGGACACCGGTGACGGTGCCAAGTAATTTACCAACTCTCTTCAAAATAGGCACGACCTCCTCTTTCTCCTCAGTCGAGAGGGGGTGGTCCCAAGCCTTCGTCTTCAGTAGAGGCTTCCCAAAAACTCTGGGAGCACATCCTGGTCGACGCTGACATAGAACCACATGTTCCTCCAGCCTTGTGCAGAGTCGACTGTCTTCAGGTTGAAGTAGTGGGAGTCTTTCCGCACCTGGACCCCAAACCCACCGATAGGGCATGGGCATCCACCTCTGCACATATGGCACACCTGGAAGATGGACTTCCACAGTGCCCAACTCGGGGATACCCCCAAAAAGCACTCGCACAAAACCATGAAGCAAGCAATGTGCAAAATGTTGTTGGCGGTGTGATCGTGAATCTGTACCCCGTAGGCGTACAGTAACCCACGCACGAAATCGTGCAGAGGAAGAGAGAAACCGCGGGGTAGAAACTCCACAAAACAAACACGCTCATCGGCGCGGGGTTCAGGGAGTACCTCCCTGTTTGCTGGAGAACGAGCTGCGAGCTGGTCCGCCGGCGGCAGACCTTTCTGATGATACGACGTCAGTTTCTTCTCGGTGACTGTGGATCTGCCCAGTCACCGAAAACCTTCTTCAGAGCGGCGGCGGGGTTCGTCGTGGCAGCCACATCCTCCTTTCCCTTATTCCCCGCGTCGGCGGCAGATGAAGGGGCGGTGGCGCTCTGTCTCTTCTTCGGCGCCATTGCAAAGGGAAGAGTAGCGAAAAGCTTGGAAGCAGTAGTAATGGCAAGAAGGGCCCAAGGAGGAAGATGAGATGCAAACAGAGGAGGCAAATGGCAAGGTAAAAAAACCTGCCGGAGAGAATACCCTTATTTACCACAACAGACGAAAAAATCTCAGCCGTTTGTGCGAGATCCGCGGAACATGTGGAGCGCATAGAGAGCAACCGTCGCAGGCCACACCACCCACTACGCACGAAAAACGAGGAAGTTATCATCACGCAGCGAAATTTTTGCCACGTCCGGTCAAATCAAAACTGAAGCGGCGTCCTCTGCAGTCAAACAGTGGGCCCACGATGATACGTCTTTTCAAAATTCTGCGCGCACGCCAAAGACGTCATGCATGACATCATCCATCGGGCAACAAACGTTGGGTGCAAAGAATGGTAGTCGATTAGTAGTTTGATTGAATCGAAATCATCAAGATCTTTGTAAGGTTTGTCGACTAAGGTAACATCATACACTCGACATGCTGTCAAGTATAATATGGTACTCCCATCGAGAGCATATCAAAAATTTCTTCGACTAACATATGCAAAAAAAACACGAATTTGAGATTATCCTCCATTACAAGTAATAAAGCACAATCTCGGGGGCTACTCCCATCGGGAGCGCTGACGTGCACCCGACAGATTCATAAGCAAAAACTGCAGTCAACTAGTGACTCGACTCAGTCGATAGCAAAAAAGCAAAAAGTCAAAGAATTCATGAGTTACGTCAATCGCAGACGTTTCGGATGTTGCATACGAGAAATGCAAAGGTAAGACCCGCCGATCAATCGAGCAGGGCTAAGGACCACTCCGGCAGTGCTATGTCCTTAAAATTTTCCGTGTCAGCAGACATGATGAAAAATCCTGGCGGACGCGCTGGGTAGCAAAATAGAAACTGCAGAACGATTCAGGTAGACCTCAACGGCCTGAGTCGAGTCTGTCAAGTGTGTTCCAGATTCGAGCCCGGCGACTCGAGTTAGATTGAAGGCTAGTAAGGTTTTGCCCAAAAGTGCAGTTAACTGGTCTCGATTCATCGAGTGAACCAGGCCTACTACGTCCTAATCCCTTGGCAAATCATAAAACATAATAAAAAATCGACAAGATCATCATGAATTGTTCACATAAATCCTCATACTAATAGGCATAAGAATGAAAGTATGACGTGCACTGTCGAGTGAGTCCTTGCCTGATTCTTCGAGTCAGCCATGCACTCGGGGGCTAATGAAGAGGTTATACCGAACGGGTACCCTACCATGAGGGTACCTGGTGCACGTGATGGCTAAAGATTGGAGTAACAGAAGCCCAAGAAGCCCATGAAGGGAGGCGGAAGATGAGGGAGTACCTTCCAAGGCAGGCGGAGCCATAGTCGGTTAGGACTTTCCTTGTATGTAATCCTAGTCGATTATGATTTCCCGAGACCCAGCCCCCTATATAAGGGCTGGGGGGTCGCCGATCAAGGACACGCAATACCAGAACCACCAAACCCTAGCGAGATCAATCCCTTGCTAGACCCTTGTAAACACAGCATATTCACGCAATCAATACAGACAAGCAGGACGTAGGGGTTTTACCTCACTCGAGGGCCCTAAACCTGGGTAAATCCCGCTTGTCAGCCGTCGATTCTACTAACACTACGCGTTCTCTACAACATAACTCTAACCCTAGGTACTCGACCATGGGTATTGATGCGTGTAAACCACACGTTCGTTGGGAGACCCCAAGAGTAAGGTTTGATGAGTGTAGCAGCAAGTCTTCCCTCAGTAAGACTACCAAGGTTATCAATCAAGTAGGAGGTGAGACAGTTCTGAAGGTGTCAACGGCGCCAGAAAACTTGCGTTGTTGATGGGGTGGTCCTGGCGGTTGACTTGGAACCTGCACACAAGACAATCAAACTACTTTGCCCTAACGAATCAGCGAGGGTGTCAGTCTCACCGGCTTGCTGAAAACAAATGATTAAAAGTGTTGTATGGAAAATGATGTTTAATTGCAGAGAATGAAAGAGAACAATGATTGCAGTAGGTTGTATTTCAGATGTAAAAGAATGGACCATGATCCACAGTTCACTAGTTGTGTCTCTCCATAAAGATAACTAACATGCTGGGTAAACAAATTACAACTGGGTAATTGACAATATTGAAAAGTACATAATATGCATGTGCAAGTTGTGGTGTGATACGTCTCCAACGTATCCATAATTTCTGCTGTTCTATGCTTATATTATACCATTTGCTACATGTTTTGTATACACTTCATATCACTTTTATGCATTTTCTGGGACTAACCTATTAACAAGATGCCACAGTGCCAGTTCCCTGTTTTCTGCTGTTTTTGGTTTCAGAAAGTTACTTCTGGAAATATTCTCGGAATTGCACGAAACAAAAGGCCAAGTCCCTATTTTTCCAACACGTACACAGAGTCCGAAGGAGAGACGAAGGAGAGTCACGAGGTGGCCAAACCACCTGGCGGCGCGGTAGTGGGCCCAGCCGCGCCAGCCTGTGGTTTGGGCCCCTCGGGGGTCCGCCGACATCGCCCCTTCGCCTATTTATTCCCCGAGGCCTGAAAACCCTAAACCACCGAGTCTTTCATGTAGAACATATTCGCTGCCGCCGCCGTCGTCAACCCTAACTCGGGGGGTTTCTGAAGCTCTTCCCGGCACCCTGCCGGAGAGGGGAATCATCACCGGAGGGCTCTACATCGCCATGCCCGCCTCCGGAGTGATGCGTGAGTAGTTCATCCTTGCACTATGGGTCCACAGCAGTAGCTAGATGGTTGTCTTCTCCACTTGTGCCATCATGTTTAGATCTTGTGAGCTGCCTATCATGATCAAGATCATCTTATTGTAATGCTACATGTTCTGTTTGATGGGATATGACTTATATTGATACCTATGTGGAGCTGAATATTATATTATCCTGTCTATGTCATTTGTGATCTTGCATGCTCTCCGTTACTTGTTGAAGCCTTGGCCAAGTGAATACTTGTGACTCCAAGAGGGGGTATTTATGCATGATAGTTGGGTTCAACCTCTATTTAACCTGGGATAGTGACAACAAGTTCTAAGGTTGTAGATGTGTTGTTGCCACTAGGGGTAAAACATCAATGCTTTATTCAAGGATGAATGTATTGTTTACATTATGCACATTACTTAATGCAATTATCTGTTGCTTGCAACTTAATACTGGAAGGGGTACGGATGTTAACCGGAAAGTGGACTATTTAGGCATAGATGCATGCTGGATAGCGGTCTATATACTTTGTTGTAATGCCCAAATGAATCTCATAGTAGACACCACAACTCACACATGCATGTTATATGCACTTATCAATTGTCAATTGCCCAGCTGTAATTTGTTTACCCAACATGTTAGTTATCTTATTGGAGAGACACCACTAGTGAACTGTGGACCCCGGTCCATTCTTTTACATCTGAAATACAATCTACTGCAATCATTGTTCTCTACTGTTTTATGCAAACAAACATCATCTTCCATACGATACGTTTAACCCTTTGTTTTCAGCAAGCCGGTGAGATTGACAACCTCACTGTTAAGTTGGGGCAAAGTAATTTGATTGTGTTGTGCAGGTTCCACGTTGGCACCGGAATCCCTGGTGTTGCGCCGCACTACACTCCTTCACCAACACCTTCGAAGCAACAACGTTTTCCTACTGGTTCGATAAAACCTTAGTTTCATACTGAGGGAAAACTTGCTGCTACACTCATCATACCTTCCTCTTGGGGTTCCCAACTGACGTGTGACGTACAAGCATTGTTTCTGGTGCTGTTGCCGGGGAGATATTCCCTCGTCAACTTAGCGCTAGCAACACGTTTTCTGGCGCCGTTGCCGGGGAAAACCGAATTGCTTCTGCAAGGGGTGTCTCTCACACCTAATCTCTTTACTTTGTTATTTGTCTTGCTTAGTTTATTTTTATTTAGTCTTGTTTCCTCTCTTTATAAAAAACACAAAAAAATTAGTTACTTGTTTAATTCGGTTTGCTTTTTTCTTTCAAAATGAGTACTTCTGAGAACACTAAGTTGTGTGACTTCACTAGCACAAACAACAATGATTTCATATGCACTCCTATTGCTCCACCTGCTTCTACAGCAGAATTTTATGAAATTAAACCTGCTCTATTAAATCTTGTTATGAAAGAGCAATTTTCTGGTGTTAGTACTGATGATGCTGCTGCCCATCTTAATAACTTTGTTGAACTTTGTGAAATGCAAAAGTATAAGGATATGGATGGGGATATTATAAAACTGAAACTTTTTTCCTTTCTCCTTGAGAGGAAGAGCTAAAGAATGGTTGCTTTCTTTGCCTAGAAATAGTATTGATTTTTGGACAAAATGCAAAGATGCTTTCATAGGGAAATATTATCCTCCTGCTAAGATTATATCCTTGAGAAGTAGCATTATGAATTTTAAACAACTTGATAATGAACATGTTGCTGAAGCTTGGGAAATAATGAAATCTTTGGTGAACAATTGTCCCACTCATGGACTGACTACTTGGATGATCATTCAAACCTTTTATGCAGGATTAAATTTTTCCTCAAGGAACTTATTGGATTCGGCCTCTGGAGGAACCTTTATGTCCATCACTTTAGGTGCAGCAACAAAGCTACTTGATGATATGATGATCAACTATTCCGAATGGCACACCGAAAGAGCTCCTCAAGGTAAGAAGGTAAATCTATTATATTATTAAAACAACAAACAATTAACGGTAGAGATTAGTTGCTTGAACTTAAGATGGCTCTCAATGGTTTAGATTCAATGTCATCCACCGCACGTTGTTATGGCATGATTGATCTTTTTCCAACCTTGAACGCGTGACGCAGAACGTGCTAGAAGCAAACCCTTCAAATACATAGAAGCTGTCAGGGAAAAGGCACGTACGATTTAAGCAGACATGTCTTTCCTATTCGTGCATGTCACGAAAACTTGCTATATAGGCATCGCGTGGGAGCTTACGATCTATAGGGAAAAAAACGCTTCGGCTATTGGGCAGAACTGCGGCTCAATCTGGTCAAAATCCTCAAAGCTAGGTCTCATGCGGCGGCGGCCATGCCCAGCCAAGAGCAGGATCGATCCGGATTGCCGATCGGAACTTTCGAGTGGAAAGCCGTCCATGCAAATCACCGGAAACCTGCACGTTGGGACGCCACAAAAGCCTGGACCTTGATGGCCGTTTGCACTTCGCCGCCGGCACCCCACACACCAGACAACTTGCCCTTTGCCGGCGTGTCGGGGGAATAATTATCCCGCGACTTATTCAAGCAAAGCGCGACTTATTCACAGTCGCATCACTATTGGGCTTACATGAAAGTGGGCTGACTCAAGATCATGAGGAAGGATCCAGAAGCTCGATAACTTGACTTGGAAGACAAGACATATGATTAGTCTCCAAGTAGGACTCCGACTCATGCTTTCCTTGGGAGAGAAGTTTCCTTGTAACCTTGCGAGCCACCGTCTTTATAAGGTGGACTCCAAGAACCTAGAACTCCAAGCAAAAAGGCTCTCATACATCTTGAAAGAGAGGCGACTCGATACCTCGATCGCCAACCCCTTGTAACACCATATTCATATCAATATCAATCTAGGATAGGCAGGACGTAGGTCTTTACCTCACATTGAGGGGCCGAACCTGGGTAAAAAAATTGTCTTCTCGTGCCCTGCGATCTTTAGCTCGGAGACGCTCGATCGCTTAATCCCTAACTCTACGAAGTCATCCCCATGACATCTGCGTGACAATCCCACGACAGTTGGCGCCCACCGTGGGGCCTGCGGTCAAGAGCGTCACGTTCCGCGCTGGATCTGTGCCAGGGACGGAGGATCTCATTGTCGATTCAACCTCGGCGACTTCAACAACATCGGCGACTTTATCGCCGCGCCGATTCAAGCGACTCAGTGGTATCAAGATCTACATCAAGACTGCAGGACAGCAGGAACGTCCGTGTTGCGGACGTCGCCGACGGCGACTCGGAACTAATCTCGACGATCCCTTCGGTGAAAAGATGCGCAATCGAGTTGTCTAGCAGCTGTCCAAAGCGCATCAGATTCCGACGGTTAGATCTCCGTCGGCGACTCAAACGCTGAAGCCCTGTCGAGAGCTGACGGAACTCCGCGTGACTTTGGGAAAATAATTATTGAGATCGACTCGGACATCAATTCGAAGATCCCTCCAGTCAAAACCTGCGGAATACAATCCTGAAGCCCTCCAACAAATTTGAGACAATTCCAACGGTTAGATCTCCGTCGGCGGCTCGCGCACTGCAGCAAGTTTCATGTTTGGACGAGTTCGCGAATCCAATCAAGGACAAAACATCCAAACAAACGCGGTACAGTTCTCGTCCGAGTCAAACACGATCAGGAGTCCAAGCGCTGCGTCCATACTTTCCAAAAATAGGGCCAAGACATTGATGATCAGCCAAATAAGTCGCAGCATTGGCTCAAGGCTCAGCCCATGTGCGTGCAAGGTCCTAGGAGAAAAAAGGAAAAGAAAAAGGAAGAATCAGCTACGGAGCCGGACGAATCGATTTGCTGCCAAGTGATACACGTTTTGGAAATCACCAAAGTATGGAAAAAGAAAAACATATTTGTGCTGCCCCGTGAAGACCTGCCAACTTTGACTCACACACGGATTGAGGGGAAAATTATTTTGGTGTTCCACCATGGAAGGAAAAGCTACGTACAAACCCTTGCTCCGGTTCAGATTCCAAGGAAAAGAAAAAATTAGCCACAGCGCTCAGGGCTCTACATCAACAGTGCTTGCGCGTAGTTAGGAATCGCATCGTTTCATGATGATCTGCCAGAACATTGCATCAGCAAGAAGAGCAGGAGGACTTAGTCGCTTGAGTCGCCGGCCGGACAGCCTGGTTTATTACCTAGCTGTGCGCGACTCAAAGTGCCAAGCGACTCAAAAAAACAGGAAAAGATTAAGGATCAAGCGCTACTTCCGTGCATGACCTACCTGATTTAGAAAGACAAAAAGATGAGTCGCTACTACTACATAGCGCGACTTAACATGAAGACAGAATTACTGTTAGCTTGAAGCATGCACGGATCAAGGAAAATAAAGTCGCTAGCTGCTACAATCGCTGATTCCTCCCAAATATCAAAGAAGGACACGTGAGCTGAGAAAAAGAAAAGGCAAGGAGAGCTTCAGGAGCACATAACTTCAAAGATCAGTGCTATCATCGCCGACTTCAAGCACACCGCGGACAACGATTTCTATTCCGTGGCAATAGCAATCGACGACTCGCCGTGGTCAAAATTCACTTTCACCATGGACAGCTCCACCTCGCCGCGAATACCATCGCGGCTACTTCATTGACATCTTCTGTCCACGGATCATATCGCATCATCAACGCACGGAGACTAAAAACAAGATAAGTTACTATCATGCTCAACTTTCGCAGCCTTTTACTTTTATCAGTAAAATTAAGTTCTCTTCGAGTTTATCTCGGGGGCTGCATTTCTAGATTATTATGCCTGTTATTAAATGTCTTTGCGACTCATATTATATCATGTCGTAGACTTTAAATTCATATCAGCTTTTTTAGATTTAATTACATCTACTTCTCAATACATTCGTCAAATTAGAGTCTTTTATAACTCGCATTGCAAAGTCTAGCTATTTGCAGCTTGCAGTGAATATCAAGATCGCCACTACATGTTCAAGCATTGATATTTGGCGATTCATTTGTCATTCTATGACTTATCATTATATCAATTTATGGCTGATCGTTATATAATTTCATGATTTATCATCATATCATTTTATTAATCACCATCGACTTATTGTCATATCAATTTATGAGTCGCATAGCGATTTACCCCCGTAACATTTTATGAGTCGCAAACAGCTCATCATTATATCAGTTTATGAGTCATTAATGAATCATTATCTTATCAAATATTTGAGTTACATGCGACTCGCAGTACCACATCTACAGCTAATCAGATCTGGTTATCATCAAAGCTAATTAGAGCTCGTCACGGCTTTTGCAGCCGTTAAATGCAATAATCCTGGTTATTCTCGACTTAAGTCAGAAGTATCTTTGCACTATGCGGCCAAAGTACTGGGGTGCGGTGTCAATCGAGTGTGATCGCCTATCATGGCCGCCAACGACCCTGAACACACATTTTTTACCTGGAAAATTCTGAGCCGCGCGAAGACCTACTTAACGGTAATATAGATAATTCAGAAGGACTAAAGTACCCGCGTGTGGCGTCAATCGAGTCTGATGCCTATCATGGCTGTCTATCATGGCCGTTCTCGACCCTGAACACACATTAGATTTGGGAAATACTGAGTCAAGTACCATATGCTATCATGCATCGTACAATATGCTATCATGCATCTTACAGTTGTTATCACGCAACAATTTGCTATCATGCAACCATTTGCTATCATGCAAAATACAATTCGCTATCATGCGACATATCATTTTGCATCATGCAACATATCATTTGCATCATGCAACATATCATTTGCATCATGCAGATTATACTATGCTATCATGCAGGGTACCCTATGCTATTATGCGGAGTACTAACTTTTTATCATAATTATTACCAGCCGCCAAGGCTAACATGTTATCATCAAGTTATCATTACTTCCTAGGGGCTTTGCCTTTTGAATTTCAGGAACATATAACTCAGCCAATTGAGTTTGAACTGGCATGACCAGATTTTTCGGATTGGGATGATCATTCGTGATATCGGCTGTACAAGCCACCATCATTTATTTAATTTCAGCCACATCAAGTGGAATTTTTAAGGACGATTCCTTAATTTATATCTAAAATATTGACTGGGATTATCTTTTATCCTAGCATCTCAACTAATATTTCACAGTTTAGAGTTTAGATGCGGCTCTGCCCTACTCCAAGTATCATTATTTTCTTGTGGCAAAATATTTGCTCAATCTGTTGCAGGATCAAATTGCAACGATATACCATCAAGCAGGATAATGAAATCATGCCTGCTTAATGCCTGGGGGCTAGGACAATTAAATTTTTGTCCAACTTGTGATATTTTTGAGTCCCGAGCAGCATGATCAAGCATGCAACCCGGCCCTCGGGGGCTACCCATCCACCATATTTGGCGGTCTTTATTATACTCATATATCATGTTTATATACAGATTTCATTTTTTGCTGCACATGAGAATATATATATCTATTTGTGAGTCAAATAAGCGACTCAGAAATGTTTAAATACAGGTTGCGGCTATATACCCTTGAGCCGCCATGATTTAACATGCGTTCAGATGGCTCGTCATGATAACATGACAGATTATTACTCTAATGATTGACCAGCTTATTTATGTCTATGACTCAGCACCTTATACACATTTGGCTGATATATCTTGATACTCATAAGTTATTATTCTTATGATTTTAGCTCAGTCTTACGCCCAACAGGAAAAGGTGGTTTTCACCAAGTGCTTCGCGGAGAACTTACCGCGATTCTACAACTTCAATGCGACCAAGACATAAGTGCTCAATTGGCAACATAGTGGCTAAATAAGCCACAAAGATAGCGACTCGTCGCTTCTACACCAGCGGCTCAAGAAACCGCAACGCTAGCGACTTAACACCACCGAGTCGGCGAGAACTACATACGCAAGCCCGCAAGATCATCATTAAGACAGAATCTTCCGCCTGATTCTACGAATCATCCGAAATCTTGGGGGCTAATGTCGGGGGAATAATTATCCCGCGACTTATTCAAGCAAAGCGCGACTTATTCACAGTCGCACCACTATTGGGCTTACATGAAAGTGGGCTGACTCAAGATCATGAAGAAGGATCCAGAAGCTCGATAACTTGACTTGGAAGACAAGACATATGATTAGTCTCCAAGTAGGACTCCGACTCATGCTTTCCTTGGAAGAGAAGTTTCCTTATAACCTTGCGAGCCACCGTCTTTATAAGGTGGACTGCAAGGATCTAGAATCCCAAGCAAAAAGGCTCTCATACATCTTGAGAGAGAGGCGACTCGATACCTCGATCGACAACCCCTTGTAACACCATATTCATATCAATATCAATCTAGGATAGACAAGACGTAGGTCTTTACCTCACATTGAGGGGCTGAACCTGGGTAAAAAACATTGTCTTCTCGTGCCCTGCGATCTTTAGCTCGGAGACGCTCGATCGCTTAATCCCCAACTCTACGAAGTCATCTCCATGACATCTGCGTGACAATCCCACGACACGGCGGCCGGCACGCCACAAACGCCTGGACCTGGATGGCCGTTGATGCTAACTACAAGCATGGTTTCGCCGGCAGACTCGACGGTGCAACCGGTGGTATTGACGCAAGGCTCGGAGAATTAAGGTGTTAATATTGGATGCCTCAACCGGCTAATTCGTGCGGTGACAATCTGCATCGGCCCGTGCATGCCGGCAAGGCTAAAAAGGTCAGCAAGCACCTTCAGCACAAGGAATCATACGGTAGTGGTACAGTGGCTAGATCGACGCGAGGCAGCTCTAATGGCAGTTGTGGGATTAGGTCTTTTGGTGGCCCTAACTGAATGAAGAAAAAAAATCATCGTTGGCTCTGCATCAGCCTTTCCTAGCAAGGAAAACGAACTTGATGCCGTCCTGGCCTAGGAAGACTGGGTACACGCTTTGCGAGCATGGAACTCCCGATTACAGTTCTTAAGTTCCCGCAATTTGTTCAGCTGCATGCCCATGGCGAATGTGATCCAAGTTCTAACTACGCGTCTATGCTTGCTGGCCGCCGGCCGGCTACGGCGAAGTTCATGCTGATGGTGAAGTTGGGCATACGACATCAGGCTTCCAGCTTCATGGACCAACGTACGCAAGAACCCGGTTGTCACCGTCCGCATTCACGCTTCGCGAGTATGACGGCGTATGTTGCATGCCGGGCGCAGCGACGGAAAAACCCGGCAGTTACCGTGCTCATGCACGCTTCACGATCATGCAGGCTGGCGCGGCGACACACCGTTAATCCGCTGCATGCAAACGACAGTTCCTGGCGGTGCTGACTCTACTCCGCCTAGATTTGCTCTGGCGCTTCCGAGAATTAAAATTTGGAAAAATGCAGCAGCAGGTAGTCAACATGGTTGTGGACTTGACCCAGCATGAGGAGGAAAATGAGAAACGAGCTCAATGTACCATGGTTGTTGGGGTGTAACGAGTCGTGTTTTTTAAGCTGATGTCAGGTATATTGATGAAAAGCGCGTATCATGCCGTATCTGCTAGCCTATTTATATGCGTTTTTGGAATATATGCTTGTGTTTTAAATTTCTTGATCGGATATGCATCATGCATATGCTTGCGATCATTAATTTTGTTGCGAGGTAAAGTAAGTATTTCTTACATACAGCTCCGTTAGATTTTGTCATATATTTCCACTTGATTAAGAGGAAATAGCTAGATGTCTCAAACATGAATAAAAGAAGTCTACCTGCCGATCGATGGCTCAAACATATCTATCTATTATATAATTAAAACACATGTTAACCAACGGTTTAGATTTGTCACTCTAAACTTAAGATGTCTCAACGGTTTAGATCTAAGGGACTTAATTATGGATATGCACGTGGTTGTTGAGATCGTAAATTGCTTGATTGCGCACCGTGCGCAATATGAACTCTACTTCGTTTCCAATATTGATCGTGCTGTATTAGGATACGTCTTCAATAGCTGAACACATATATACTAGAGATAATAAGATCTGTACGTACATCCTAAGGAAACAAATCAATCGGCGATATATCCGATCATGAACTCAGCAAAACAGTACTAGGAAAAAGGTCTTCGGGTGTGTCAAAGCATTGAGGGACATGCCATGGCCTGACCTCATGTTCGCCGTCATGCCGGCACAAGATTTCGCACGCCGCCGCATCAACGTTTTGTCCGCCGCATCAACGTTTTGTCCGCTATCTAGGCTAACAGGCATGGCCTGTGACAGCTCAATTCGGATTCACGGAATAGTCCTAGATCGGAAGTTCGATCGACGATAACTCGATCGAGCGCATGGGCGGGTGTCAACAGGCAAGGGCGAGTAGCCAGAAATATCGAAGAGTGAAAACGACGGCGGGAATTAGCAGCTGAAAGATCGTCCAGTGAGATCCGGCTAACGGGCCGATTATGATCAGAGAAGACGGCTTCACGCTGCCGGTCTAGACGGGCCTTCGATCATCATGATGTCCGTCGCCGATGTGCTGGAGAAAAGCGTACAAGCGGAGCTGATGGTGGCCTTGAGAGCTGCTCTGCACCGGCAGGCTCCTCGAGACATGCCGGCCGGTCTGCTAGCCATGGTATGTACTCTGCTCCACAAAGTACATTATGTTTTACAGGCGAACCACGACTAATTTGACAGCAAAAACGTTGGCAGAAGCGAGCTAGACAAGACGGGAAGCCAAGCAGCGATGGCTAAATACAATTTTCATATCAATTGAATTAGCAGTTTTGTGAAAGGCTGAATGGCTGGCGCATATTAACATAGATCTATTTTATAGAGGATATTTATGATCGCCAAACTACTCTATCAACAGAGTCAAGCTGGGTGCTAGGTCAATTGTTGAAGGTACGCATCCAAAACTGATAACAAGGTAGTCTAATTTTCGACAACTGCCTCGTTTCAAAAAAAAATTTTTCGACAACTGATAGGCTACAAATATATGCATCTTATTCGAACTGGAACCCATCATTTAGATTAGTCTCATAAAATATTTTAAGTATACAAATATTATAGATTTTTCCTATGTTCCTAAATAGCATGCAGTCAATTAACATCTATAGCTTTGACAAGTAATATACAACTTGGTACGTACATGCGAGGATACATAAGTAGTATTAGCTTCACAAAGATAACAACATACATGCAAACTGAGTTTTGACTTTTGACACGTTATTTGGAGGTAGATATACCAAAAATAATGTACTTTAAGAATCTTCTTTTCACTATTTACTTTAAGAAAAAATATATACCAGAGAAGAAATCCATCATACAGATCTTGCATCCATCTTTGGTCTTTGGAGCATGCAATATTTCAGGCAACATCGTTGGAATTTTATTCTTGCTACTTCATGATGTATGCTTCATAACTATCACTGGCTGTAGTATTTTTCTGAATCTAAATTTAGATGGTGCCCAGCGAAGCTTCCATTTGGATCGCCCCAACTTAGTCGCATCAGTTTTACAAATGCTCTAGATTTGGCACACGTTTTTTTTTTGTGAAGCTGCATATAATTGCAATTTACCTGCTTCATGAGGAATTCCTGTTGTGCCATCCACAGAAAATAAAAGGGTTGTTTTGGTGAACAACAAAGGAGAAAAAAATAGATATTAATGTCACGGTGTTATCATTTACTCATTTACTGGATTTGTTTGCTCTCGCAGCATGCCATTCCACCGATGCAGTAAGTGGGAAAGAAAAAAAGGAGAAATCATATATTCCTTCTGATGCGTGATGAATTGAAAGCTGTTTCTTATTCTTTATCGCTTTATTTGCTCTCGCACCCGGCCATTCCATAAATCACTGAGGATCCGAAGGAACCACTAGCACAAAGAAATACTTCATTGGTTAAGAGATGAACTATCTTCTTCTGTGTGAAACCAGTTTGTGTACATACCTGTGGATCGTAAACCAGGAGAGAGGTAAATGCCAAGTTTGTGATTGAGCATTCATTTCCTTAATCAGGTACCTCCATGACCAAACCAGGGGCGAGGGCTGCAATTGTTCTTACTGATTTGCCTCCCCTCTCTTCCATTAATCTATTTGATTTAGTTCTTTCATCTTTATTTCTATAGTTTTTGTCGAACTTATGCCTACCTTTGATGAAAAGGCAAGTCGACAGCAGGGGAAGATTAATATATGTAATATACTAGCAAAATACCCGTGCGTTGCAACGGGCAAAAAACTACTTAATATGTTTTGAATAAGCTGCGAGAGATGAGAGGGACTGCAAGCAGGGTGACCAGCCGTAGATGGCTAACATGCCGTCCAAGTAGTGGATGCTGTCGGGGCAGCAGCACCAGCGCGTGAGGTTCACCACCTAGCTGAGCACGCCTCACGGTCCTCGCATGTGGCCACCGTGCGCGCCTCGTGCGTATCCTCGCTGGGCCCCTTCATCGGCGCCGTCCATCCATGGACCCATACTCCCAAGCTCGCATCCAGGGAGAGGTCATCTCAGCTGCGTAGAGGCACCGCAACTCGAGGTGAAAACCTTCGTCAATGAGCTACAAGGACAAGAGCATTTGCAATTTTTGTTTAAAACGGCACAAAATAGATGTACCTCATTACACGATTTTTTTCATAAACTACCTCTATTATGTAATCGTTTATTCACGGTATTACAAGATATTCTCGTGGTATCTGGTGAACTCTAAGGCTCTAAGAAAAACATCTTAGCTAAATCTATTCCAATTTGGATGGTAAAATAACACATTCATGTCTTCATAGTAAAAGCAATTTTTTTTTAAATTACACAACGACAAAGCAAATCAAATTAGATCAAGCAAGCTTGTTCATGTAATTTGTTCTCTCGGCGTTGCCGTTTCCAGTTTTCCTGCATATCCCTCCGTTTCTACAACATCGTGATTTCAGAAAGTTAGTTACAGCAACACGTGAAGGCAGCCAAAAAGCAATGACACGGGTCTGGCCGGTCAAAATCCCAAATTAATTTTCAACACGACGAAGGAGACCAGCGGCCAGCGGCGCACTCTGTTCCTCTCTCCTGTCTTCTCTCACTCCCCAAGCAGCAGCCCGCGTCCACGTCACCCCCTGGCCGCTGCTTCACTCCAGCTGCCTACCTCGCCTCTCGCTCGGGCGCTCGTCCTCGCAGCCAACGCCCGGCCAACATATGCCTCCTGCATCTCCTGTGACACCGCCGCCCGTGTCGACCACGCCCGCGGCCCGCCAAGCTTGCCGGCAGCCTCGCCCGGCCGTTCGCGCGAGACACACCCAGCTCCTCTGCGTCGTGCGCATTTGCGCGTCCTCGCCACAGCGCTTGCCCGGCCAAGTTTCGCCTCCACCACCCTGGTCCACTACTTCCGTGTGCGCAGTGCGCACGCCGGCCAGCTCTATGTGGATCTGAATTTTGATGCAGGGATATCAAGATACACCAAGACGTCGGAGCGACTGTCGATGAGCTCACTCAGCATCACAGCACGAGACTCCAGGAAGCTGCAAACGGTGCATCTTGACCACAACGGCGGCGGCAGGAGCTCACTACTGTTCGTAGGATGTCGATGTAGAACAAGTGCGTCGAGGAGGTTCAGCCACCGCCAGCGGCGTCCTCGAGGAACGGCCGCCCCGAGCAGTCTCAGGCCACTGGATGCCCTTGGCCGCCGCCGCAGCAGAACAGAGCGATTTGGGGTTTCGATCAAGGGATTGCGGAGCGATTTGGGGTTTCGATCAAGGTATTGCAGAGCTTTTTATACGGAGCAGTGTTGTATAGGAGTATGATGAGGAGGATTGTTCGAAGAGGACTCGTACGCTGCGCAGTTTAGCTCGACGTACCACCCGACGTACCGCCCGAACGTACCATCACGGCAGCTACGAATATTATTAGTAGAGATATTTACTCCATTGAATAACTATTTTTTCTGAAATTTAGCTACTACTCTCTCTGTATCAAAATATAATATGTTTTAGATATTTCAATGCGTACTACATATTAGCTGAAATGAGTTAATCTACACACTCATACTGTCTATATTGTTATAAAAAAAATGATAAAAAACTTATATTTTGGTACAGAGGTATAATACATTATATTACATTTCTCAGTTACGTGATTTTTTTTCGGAGATCTCAATTATGTGACTTGCATATACAATATATTTTCTTTCGGTTATGTGATTGCATATACAATATATTCTATCTCGGTTATGTGACTTGCATATACAATATATTCTCTCTTGGTTGTGTACTTGCATGTACAGTACATTGTCTCGGTTATCTGACTTGCCCGTGCTAGCAATTATTGCTCAATAGATGGGTGGTGCAGGTTCACAGTACACGTTGAGCCTTTCTAAAATGCATATTTTTTGTTGCGCTGCCACGACTATTGTTCATATAGTAGATAAATACCTGATTTGGAACAGAAGTCGGCAAAATTAGCATTGTGATTTTCATACTAACTCAATATGGGAAGTCCAACCTGCGTGAATGAGAAGGAATTTTACATAAATTATGTATTAGTAGTTTATGACATTGTCATACATCAATTCGTGTAATATTAGCATATGCAAAAGCATCTTTAAGCGTCAACATTGCCATAATAAAAAACAAGTGCAATTCAATAATATGTTAATGCATATTTAAGAAGAGTACATGTACATATCACTAAGAACTGAACATTGGACGCTTGCTATCAAAAAATTAATGAAATGATTAGCATAGAGAACGCACATTAGCAGTATAGAGATAAAGAAACATTATCAGTATGAAAGTATTTGAATTTGGCATGCTGGGAAACGATAACCAAGAAGATTTTTTTTTTAGGAAAGCTAGAGCTTTATTATTTAATACAGGTAAGGACCTAATACAGCTCACTAAATGTTTATCCAGGATCCAATGGTCCGATATGTGGACGTACCCTGTAAAAAAATATCAATGTTAGTGTACCAGTGAAAGAAACAGAATATGTTAGGAAAATTGACAAATAACTCGAGACACTTGACACACAAAAAAGGAATCTAGCCGCGCAAATGCGCGGGCCACACCGCTAGTTATATAATTAAAACACAGGATGACTAATGGTTCAGATTAGCTTGGCGTAATCAAACAAAGAACAACGACCAAGATTTGCTTGGGCGAGACAGTCCGAGTAGGAAATAAAGAACCATCGTGATTCTGTCCTGTATGCATACGATTGGTTTCAGCTTCCATGAAATAACAAAACCTAAGGGCTAGCCTCATCTTCACGTCGGCGCAAGTTTCCTCACGCCGCTAAATCAACGCTATCACGGTTTCTGGCGGCGCTGGTCTAGAGCACTTCGTCACTCCGGCCGCCGTTCATCACCTACCATCCAATCAGATCATTATTCCTGATGTTGCTTGGCTGAGAACGTGATGTTAGCTTTGGCCTGATCTATAGATGCAATCCGCGACTTTCCGGCGAGTCTGACCCACGTAGCACAGCTCCTCGGTCGGCGACACGCGCACGTACCAAGCTAAACAAGCAGACAAGCCCCTCAATGGATCGATCTGTTGCTAGCTATAGCTAGCTGCACATACACGTGAGATCTCACCATGGTCTTCCCATTGTGGATTTTGCAGCAAGCAGATTATTACGTTCAAATTTTTTTTTGAACCTAGAGACTGTGAGGCAACAGCCCCACAGTAATTTTATTGAAAATAAAGCACCTGTACAGAAAAAGTAAACAACAGGAACAAACTATACAGGCGATAAATTAACAAATCTACAAGGGGACTTAATGGAGACCAGCAATCCAGGACATCAAGCTGTCATGATGTTTCCTCTTAATCCTGTGTCCCAAAAGAGTCATATCATGGATGAAGTTGCACTTCCACCTCGCAAAGGTAGGTCTTTCTTTCCGAAAGATCTTCCCATTTCTCAACTTCCATATATGCCAACAAGCTGTGATAACAACCTCCATGAAGAAAGGTTTATCAAAATCTCTCCGAGCAGCCAGAATGGCTGAGTGCATGTCATCATTTAAGGACCAATCAACCTGTAGGTAGCTCCAGATTCTGCTGCTGAAATTACAGGCAAAGAATAAATGGAATCGATCTTCATAAGCCCTTGTGACACACAACACACAGTGAGTGTCCTCTGAGACATTCCAGTGTCTCCTTTTGAGCATGTCCCTAGTGTTCAACCTATCCGAGAGCAGCAACCAGGCAAACATTTTTGTTTTCATAATACAAGCCGACTTCCAAATCCATTTATAAACTGCAGGGACTGTTAGGTGAGCATGGATGAGGCCATAGTACTTGGCAGACTTGAAAGAATCACCCCACTGATAGCTCCAAATATCCTTGCCAGGGATTAAAGGGTTGCTAGCCAGTGCATCTCTCAGGAAGCAAAACTCCTCATATGCTTGAGCTGATAGTGATAAGTAAAACAGAGATGCCAAATCCGTGGCCCCATAGACCTCAGCAGCAGACAACCTGTTGTCCAGAACAAAAGAGAATAGTCTAGGCCACCTACGGCATAAAGGTTGAGATGATCATAAAAACTCCCATCGATCTGACCAGAATAGAAATGTGTTTCCAGCTCCAGGTTTTACCACTGACACCTCTCTGAATTTTTCCTCTAATTTGAATATATCTCGCCACCAAAAAGAACCTATCAGATTCTGAGAATGAGGCACCACGTCCGAGTAATATGCATTCCACACAAGCTGAACCCAAGGAACATCAGTCTTATTGTAGAATTTATCTAAATGCTTCATCAATAATGCATCATTCTTTTTACTGAAATTTACTATACCCAAACCACCATTTGACTTTGGCTTGCAGATCATTTCCCATGCAGCCAAAGACTGCTTTGGCCCATCTTTATCCCTCCAAAGACACTGTCTTAATATTCTATCTAGTTGCTTAATCAAGCCAGGAGGTAATTTGAGGGATAGAAGGAAATAAATTGGCATAGAACATAGAGCAGAGGTCACAAGCTGCAGCCGAGCTCCTTGAGACAGGAAATCAGATGTGGAGTTCAGCCTCCTCTGTAGCTTATCCACTAAAGGCAACAACTCTTGGATGGAAGGTCTTGTGGTACCAAGCAGCAGACCTAGATAAGGGAAGGGCATGGTGTCAACCTGGCATCCCAAAGCTTGAGCTAGTTCATTTGCCAAGGCATCAGAAGTATTGATAGGAACAATAATAGATTTCTGGTAGTTGACGGTAAGGCCCGTCGACATGGAGAATTTCTGCAACAAATCTTTCAAAGCTCTTATCTGACCCATTTCAGCTGACATAATGAGCAGTGTATCATCCGCGTACTGAACTACAGGGAAATCTGTCTCATTTGTATTTATTGGCATGTTCAATATACCTTTGTGCAAATAATCATTGATGACCGATTGAAGAAGATCACCGCCAGAAACATATAGTAAGGGGGATAGAGGATCACCCTGCCTCACCCCTCTCTTGCAATAAAATTGCTTCCCAGGTACTCCATTCAGCAAAATTGAGGAGAACCCGGATGAAAGAATAGCTTGTATCCAGCTGATCCACTTTTCATCAAACCCTTTTTGCCTGAGAACTTGTATAATGGCCTCATGAGCAATAGTGTCAAATGCCTTAGCAAAATCTAGTTTGACAATAATAATAGGTTTTTTGGACAGATGACACTGATGTATATACTCATATGCCCATGCTAAACAATCCTGTATAGCCCTCGACTTCAGAAACCCATATTGATTTTTGTGTACACATCTGAGAATGTGCTCCTGCAACCTGTTAGCTAACAGCTTTGTAATAAATTTCAAACACACATTAGTCAACGAAATTGGCCTAAAATCGTTGACATCTTCAGGTGCAGCCTTTTTGGGCACTAAAGTTATAAGAGAACCATTAATGTTCTCAAGGTTTGTCTTCCCATCATAAAAATCATGTGCCAACCTGTAAAAATCTTTCTTGACAAGATGCCAACAAGTTTTCAGAAATTTTCCATTAAAACCATCCAGCCCTGGAGCCTTATCAGCAGGCATAAATTTAATTATATCATCCATCTCTGACTCGGTAAAGGGCTTTGACAGAACTTCCAAACCCTCCACTCTTGGAATAATTTCCCTCAAATCGAATTGCATCTGAATATCATCTTTGCTGCCCATTCTGTTTTTGTAGCAAGACCACAACATTCCTGCCATTTGCTGATGATCTGACACTTCACTTCCTTGCTCATCCTTAAGCATTGAAATGCAATTATTTCTATATCTCTGCGTTGCCATAGCATGGAAAAACTTTGTATTATCCTCTCCCATTTTTATCCACCTGACAGTACATCTTTTCCTCCAATAATTGCATTCAGCTAGTAACAACTCCTCCAGATGGAGTTTAACCACATTTCTGAAATTGAATTCCGAGGTAAACAAAGGCCTCTTCTCCTCCAGCCCATCAAGAAGAAGAATAGCTTTATTGCACATTTGGATCAGATATTTCAGTTTTGACAACCCAATCTTCCATTTGTTGATATCATACCTCAGGGTTTTCAATTTATCCGCTAGGATAGCCGCCGCAGAGCACTTTCTAGATGGCTTTTCCCAAGATTTCTTGACACAGTCCAAGAACCCTGGCAATTCAGTCCAATAGTTTTCGAAACGAAAAATTCTAGCCTTGGGAATAAATGTGTCAATGTTCACAACGCAGGGGACATGGTCAGAGGCTGGTTTAGCAAGAGGAAGGACCACTGTATTAGGGAAGTCCAGTGTCCAATTATTGGTTGTAAAAAACCAGTCAAGCTGCTCAAGCAGGGGGGAGTGCTGCATATTGGACCAGGTGTAAGTACGACCTTTTAGTGGCAGTTCAATAAGACCAAGGTGAGCAATTATTTCATTGAACAAGAACATATCATGTGTGTTGCCTCCAGGCCTATTACGGTTTTGTGGAGATCTAATGAAGTTGAAATCCCCTAACAGTAGCCAATTTTTGTCAGGCTGCACATCCAGATTATAAAGCCAGTTGACAAACATCTCTCTCTCAGTCCCTTGACAAGGGCCGTAAACGTTAACCAAATTCCACATGACATTATTGTGGACTGAAGTGAAGTTCATGACAATGCTGAAGCGATGAATTTGAACTAACTGTCCCGTGAAAATTGCAGAGTTCCAGAGAACTAAGATACCACCAGAAGCACCAATTGATGGGGAATAAGCAAAGCTGTCAAACCGCCGTGGACAGAAATTTCTAATAAAACGTTGGTCAATAAATTCACATTTGGTTTCCTGTAAACAGACGATTGCACACTCACTTTCTTCTATCTTTGCACGTACAGCACGCTGTCGTTCTTCTGAGTTTAAACCCCTCACATTCCAACAGAGAACACGCCATTTTCTCGTTCTTGTTAGACACATTGATAACTGGGGTGGGAGTTGGTGGGTTTAGGAGCTGCTGTAAGCTTGTCCTTTGTTAACTTGGCCGGATCGATACCGAGCTGAATCCCAACAGACTGCATCACTTTTAGAGGGGTTTCAGGTATGACCTCCATGTCCTCTTGTGAGTTTGTGCCAGCGCCATGTTCAGTGTTTTCTGTGTTTTCATGTATGTCATCTTCAGGCAGTACCACTGCCTTGTGCTTCCTTGCCCGCTTGCGTGGCTTCAGGGAGTCAGGTACCACCGATGTCGGTCTGTGCCCATTATTTTTCTGTATATTGCGCAGGCTCCTCCTCACAGGAGTATCAACAGTGAGGGTTGTGATCTTCTTACGACTAGGTTTTCTGCCAGATGCTTGGACAGGCGAGGCAGCAAAAACAGGAGGCAGCCCATCAGAATGTTGTGATGTATCAAAACAGAGGGCTCTTGCCACCGATCGATGCCTGGGTGGGGAGCGAGGAGGTGGCTCTATGCATGTCATCTGAAATCCCAATGTTTCATCAAAAGCAATGGACCAGTTTCTTTTAGAGAGAACCACGGGAGCCAGTGGAGGGAGTTGCATCGAGACTGGAACAGTCCTGGACATAAGAGCTGGCATCATAGACTCAAACATGCGCTTCCAGATCATTTCAGGCGGCAGGGATGGACCAAAAACTGGCTTGAATATGCATACGTCTTCCACTTCCACCACTGTAGCCGACTGAACCTGCATGGGTGCAACCAGAGGGAAGAAAGGCACAATTGCCTTCTCATTATTTATTTCCATCATTAGATCTTCCTGCATATGCCCACCATCAGACATCATCATCTGAACCACCTCATTTGGATCTATAATGGCCTTGTTAATCTCATCCATCTGCATCTGAACCGAGGATGAACCAGAGTCCAATGAAGGGTCCAACACAATAAAACCTTGCACCATATGCTCATCTGGCTGTTGCACGATAGGCTGAGGGTTTTGCCGCACATTCCCCTTATCCTGGTTGTTGTTCTGTTGATCATTATCCTGTCTTGGAGGCAAAGCATCCCAACCAAACTCTGGAAACTGCGGCACGCCGAGGTTGTGAGGGTCAGGCTGCAGTTCACCTGGCAGAGGGTGTGGATTTCCGGTCATTGGCATCGGATCCTCATTAGGTGGCATCTGATCAGCAAAATCTGCAGAGAGGATATAGCAAGCTGCTGTCCACGACTCCCTTGCTCTCCAATTTCAGCATAGTCTCCAAACACAACAACACGTGGCACTAGCTGGGTTGATGGAAACGAAGCATATACCAACGTTCTTGCTTTAACAGGATCTGCAGCATGCCAGTGGTGGAATCTTCCAAAGGTACTAATAGCATTGGCAATATGAAAATCAGTACGGTAATCAGGAGGCACTCCCAGGAGCATTAACCAACCCCTTCTAAAGCCATTGGCTCCACGGTGATAATCCCCTTCATCGTGTCTAATGAAACCCACAAACTGGTTTGGCTGAATCTGGAAAAGCTGCGGGTTATTAACAAGAGCATTGCAAGCAGCCGCACTTCGCATCCGCAGTAAACCCAAACCAAAGATCCATGGTTGAAAATCTAACACATCCCAGCCTTGATTGGTGATAAACTCGCTAACCCGATCGCGCCATAATGGATCTTCCTCTTGCGGCTGCGCTGGCATCAGATGAGCTATGCAATACGCCTCATGGCGGCGTTGCGGTCTGACCACAGGCGTGTAGAATGTGCACGGCAGACGAGTGTTACCACCATCAATGATCTGCTGCCCCTGCGGCAGCCAGGGTTCAGGGTCCAACTCATAAACTGCCAATGATGGGGGCGAGATGAGTGATCAACTTCCTGCGTCATCGACCCCTCGCTCTCGCGTCATATGGGCATGATATGTTGCAGTAGCTCCTCAGCTGCCAGGATACAAGGTCAGCGGACAATGAGCGTTCAAAATTGTGTTTGTCTCTTCTATTCCAGATGAGTGATCAACTTCCTGCGTCGTCGACCCCTCGCTCTCGCGTCATATGGGCATGATATGTTGCAGTAGCTCCTCAGCTGCCAGGATACAAGGTCAGCGGACAATGAGTGCTTCATGAAGCCTGCTAGAAGCGTACAACACAGTCTCAGGTTTGGTTGTTTCTCCCATCTCATCATTGCATAAGAAATCAAAATTTCCGTTTTTATCTAGGGCTAGATGAAATTGATGATTATAAGTGACCACACATGTTGTACGTAATTGATCTACTGTATATATCACTTCAGATTATTTAAGCCGGAAAGTTCTTTGCACATGGAAAATCTGAATATTACTTCGTAGGTATCGTCATGTGATCGTTGGTATTTATTTAGAAGACCACATTTAGGATTATGTATGGTGATTCCTAAAGGGCCTCATGGTTGTTGTTTCTAGCCAAATGAAATTGAGAATCAAGGTGATTATCCTAATTATTATGGTTGAACAAGAAGGAATATCTTATCAGCTGATCAAATATATTATTCAGTTTATTACACAATTAAGGTAATGATTTTTATTGTAAATTTTTACCGACCTAGAACATATGGTGGTTTCAATGAAATTTGAGGTTTCAGGACCATATTGATCAAAACCTTGATTTTGGCAGCCTCGGGCATCAGGATGGGCAAGATTGTTGTCACATTTGTGGATTTGTTTGCAGCACAATTAATATTGTCGCGAGGAGCAACCATGAAAATTGATGGTCTTATAATAATAGGTAAGAAGTTGTATTTGTAACATCTTTTTTCTATTGCACATGCGACTGGTGAGGTTATTGAGGTGCACAATTGCTCTTCTCTCTTAGTCACATACAAAAAGTTCATCACGTCAAGTTTGATAATGTTAAACAAGGAGTTGTGACATTTGGAGCCACTAATTAAATCGGGTTACGCATACACAACTGCGTACAAGTTACAACGTCATATATGAATGGTATTCTTAGCTAAGTATCAGTCCAAAGTAATGACTAGATTGACGTACACCATGGCGATCTTACTAAACGATACAATAAAGAATTAATCGAGCAGCTCAAGTAAGTTTCTTTTTGCTGTACAACACGCAGGCTCAAGTATGCAGCTATATATTAGAGACTTTCCTGGCCTCCTGGGGCATACGTACGCACAATGGCATCTGGTTTAGACAATTGGCCTTCTGTGAGAAACATCGACGCTGAATTTGTCATTAAAATTGATGGGGGGTGTGATAGATAACATAGATACACAGCGGAAGAGAAAACACTGAGATAAAAAACGTTGCCTCTACATGGCTAGAAAATATCTCAAGGTCATTGGTCTTGACTTGCTATTCTGACTGTTTAGGACTGCATAGTAAGGTACTCATTCCATTGTTCTCTATTTTTTTAGGGAATTTATCTTGATGATGCATTCTGGAATGAGGCGAATGCTGTTTTTGAGGAGTGTAATGCTCAGATGCTGCCAAAAACCATGATGAGGAGCTGAACGAAATGGAGGAAGAGGATAGCTTGGAGTTGTCGTACGGTGATGGTTCCTTTCTGCCAGCTATTTCCATCGCAGATGACGGCGTCAAGGTGTGCTAATATCCGTGGGGTATGTCGTTTTTTTTTCTTTTATTGATATATGGGGAAGAAACTTGGGAAAATTCCACAAAGTGCTTATTGAACTGTTAGGTTGGGCCGTTGGGGAAACCCGGTTCCTTCAAATTGGAGAGCATGTGTAATTTCTTTCAACTCATGCTTTCCCCTACCGAAAACTAAGAAACTAAAGAAAATAGTCGATTTTTTCCTTACCAACAATCTAACAATATGATTTATAGATAAACATTTAGCAAAATGCTGATTTAAGGGCCAAGACGTATACTTTAGGTACAACTAACTCTTTGTATAAATTAATTGCATACTAATTCTATTAGAGCGACATATTAGATCAGTTAACAATTAGTGTAAGGGTCACACAGAAGAAAATGGAATATATAGATGTACTTTTTGAATCTAGCCGCGCAAATGCGCGGGCCAACCAGATGTTCGACAACCACAAGTTGTATTATCTTTTTGCGGGTGGTACGCAAGAAGTTGTAGATTCACGTGGAGTAGGGAAAGTAATTATTTCCAGATAAGAAGTCGACACATGAACTAACAGGAAAAGAAGCACCAGAATTGATTACGTGAGACTATCCATCAGTTATTCGTGTACAAGAAGAAGACATCACATTCGACAACGCCAAGGAATAGTATGCACTTGCAGCATTGTGCGATAGGAGGTATAGTTTGCATCATGCTTTACTATTTCAATTTGCATCTAGCCATTTAATAATTGTCAGTTGTGTGCAATTCTCACTACAGAGCTGATCCAAATTGTATTTTCTTTTGCTAATATATCAACTGCAGATCTGTGATTTGAAGGGTTCAAACAAATCCACGGTGGTATATGCCACAATTGCGAGAACATATAGGAAAAGTTATGTCACGAGTACTAGCCTGTCCAGCATGTGAACTAACAATGCCTGAGCAAGGATGGCGCGTCAGAGTACATACTGATCTGTTCCAGGTATAATTTGCATCCTGCTTATGATTTTGGTTTGCCTCAGACATCTAATAATTGACCAGTTAGACATTTAGTTCTCACTACAAAGCTAATTTAAATTGTATTGATTATTGCTAATATAGCTACTGTAGCTTTACGTTTTGAAGGGTTCAAACAAATATGCAATTGTATATGACACGGTAGCGAGAATGAATAAGGAAAGGTATATCATGATATCTGCTTTATCATATAGTTCTCATGTTTCTGTTTGTATAACCCGGTATTGCTGATTTAGGTATATGTTTAATGAACCGATACTATTTTTGTATATTCAGTTCATATCACTCTAATGGACCTAGGGTCATAGATTTGAACTCTCAGATTCCTCGACTTATTCACATGTGTTTTTGGGAAATCATGTTCACGCGAGAAATCAAACTAAAAAATTTAATAATACACTCGAATTATATGAATTTTTCTTTGATCAACTACAGAAGCTTTGTAAACATTAAATTGCATCCTGATAAACATGTATTCATTGGTTGTTTCCTGAAAACCAGTGAGCTCTTAGTTTACAGGGTTCGTCCTCCTTAGTAATTTGGTATAGCATTTGGCATTACATTTATTTTGCTCTACGGCTTCGTTTTTTTCAGATACATTTAGCTGAACTCCCATTTACGTATTAGGATTTGTCAGCGTGTGACTGCAGTATGAAGGACAAACCAATGTGCTATATATCCTATCCAAGCAGTGCAAGAATGATCGAAATTATATCTCTGCAAGTATAATTGATGCCTTATTTTACTACGTAGACTTATTTTGTTCTATGCAGGGGGTCGTCGGTAATGACTTCTGTGTACAAAAGATAATCATTCAGAATTCATGGAAATATAACTTTTAACCATGAAAATTTTAGGCACTGAGTACTTTCATTTTTTCTTAATTTTTTTACTGACTTTTTATGCGTCAGTGTTAATATATGTACAGTTGGCGAATTAGATTGGCAAAACATCTTTAAATAGGGTTCCTATTCATGTAAGCTGCATCATATAACTCGATTCTCATTTTATGCACCATATCATATATTTTGAGTTCTAAAAATAACAGCCAACGATCTAATATTTTCCATGCATGCTTAATGATAAGACAGAAAATTATGACTGTCATTCAAAAATTACAACCTTCTTTCAAATATAACAATTATTTTAATTTCGCTAATATTCAAAACATGAAATCTGTAAATATTCTCAGGCTCAAAAGGAACTTATAGGAAATTAACTACACAGGGTGCAGTATCGATTGTGCTTATCACACTGCCCCAGCTCTTAGGGACATAGGACTATCGGCCAATGTAAGCTAGAGTCGATACTTGAATTGGCAGGTATTACTACTCATCTAAATAGTATGTATTTCAAAGCTTGACATTATATGATACTTCTATGCACTTAAAGAGAGCTAGAGGCATATGCTACAACTATTTTGAATATGCGCGAGAGTCACGTAGATTTAATTTTCGTTTATAAAAATCAATAGTAGACACAACTATGGGTCATTACGAATTAAGAATTAACAAGCATCGATGAATAGAATAAGTGGTTTATATACAAGACAATGATGTTTAGATCTGATTCTTAGTCGGGATTTCTCAACTAAGTATTTTTGTTTAAGGATACACCACGAAGAGAAGAGAAGTTGACCAAAGAGGGAAAATATGATGATTTCGAGGAAAGTCTGTATATGTGTAGCATCCATCTTTTACCGTCGCATAATATTGCATGAAAAGTAAACTTTATTATAAAGTGTTTGTTCCTCGGAACTTCGAAATTTTAGTCAATTTATATGTATATTTACTGGTGATTTTAATAGTTATAGTTGAGCGTGAGGTCATGGTTAGAAGAGCATATATTTCTGAAGATAAAGTTCACAAGAAATCTAGCCGCGCAAATGCGCGGGCCACCCAGCTAGTTTAAGCAAAATTGTGAAGATATTTTATTGAAAGTGCGAATGTGACATGGTAAAGATGGTTCACGAGATTAATGGTCCCCTATTCTTTTTGTAACAAGAATATTTGTTTTTCAGATTTTTCTCACATACTGATAGATGCAATGCTAATATAGTAGCGAACTAAGTGACTTGAGCAAAATTAGCTTGCACATATAAAAAATTCACATAGTGTAGTGTAGCTACAAATAAAAATATAAGTACGAGAAAAATATGTTTCATTAGACATGATATTTCCTAACAAAGTGAGCTAGGCCCAATTCCTAGAATAGTGTTCTCTTGATGGACAAAAAGGATACTATCTCGGAAGAATCTCATACATCAGAAGGTAAAAATCTGCACCCAGGGGAGGGTGGCTCACATTTACGCAGCAAATTCAGAACGCGTATATGGTTCAAGTCTAAGAAGCATTTACATTTTTTGCAGCAAAATCCCCTGTGAAATCATTAAATATGTTTCATATACAATTTGTATTTAATTAAACCGACCTTGAAACTTTAATATGCTCAATTTCATATGCATTCTATAATTTTACATCAGTATGATAGGAGTGAATAATTAAGCTACAAGATCAGTTAAGAGAAATGAAATTTACAATGAACTTGGAGTGGTAATTAAATTGCCTGAGATGGCAACCAACTCAGGCTATCAGATTAGGAGGAGTGATTTGTTGCATAGCGTAAGATGACACATGTTTATGTTTGGATCCATCAATGTAAAGTTCCTTATAAAAACAATCTGTGGAATGGTACACGTGATAAATTAGTATTGGAAAACGTAAAGTAAGTATGAGGTAAGTAAGTATGACGGTGTATAGTTTTGCATAGCAGAGGCATATACAAGCATGAATCTAGTCGCGCGAATGCGCGGGCCACCCAGCTAGTTCTGTTGAAAAAACCTACTCTTTGAGTGATAAGATTGATGCTATTATGTCTATGCTTGTGAATGGTAGATCTCATGTTGATCCTAATAATGTTCCTTTAGCTTCATTGGTTGCTCAAGAAGAGCATGTTGATGTAAACTTCATTAAAAACAACAACTTCAACAACAATGCTTATAGGAATAATTTTGGTAGCAACAACTATAAGCCTTATCCTTCAAATGGTTATGGCAATTCTTATGGTAATTCCTACAGCAACAATAGAAGTGTGTCCTCTGATCTTGAAGCTATGCTTAAAGAATTTATTAGCACACAAAAAGCTTTCAATAAAACTGTTGAGGAAAAGTTTGAAAAAATTGATGATCTTGCTCTAAAGTTGATAGTCTTGCTCATGATGTTGAAATTCTAAAACTGAAAGTTATGCCTAATGAAGTTAAAGATATTAAGTCATTTGCTACAGCAAATGCCATCCAAGTTCGAATTGATAATAATATTAGGATGTTGGCTGAATTGCATGCTAGGTGGGAAAAAGAGGAAGAACTTGAAAAAGAGAATAGTATAGTTAGAGTTTGTACTATCACCACCACTAGTAATGCTAATGTTTCACATGCTAGTAAGCCTCCTACTATTGATGGTAATGTTATTGGTGTTGGTAATGTCTCTACTACTTCTGCAAAGCGTTTGAAATTGCCTAAAACTGCTGAAACTTTTTCTGATAAAAGTGCTGAAATTTTTCAAACTATTGGAGACAATGGTTCCACCACCATTGACAATAATGATTTTGATTTTGATGATTGTAACATCTCTGAAGTTATTATGTTCTTGCAAAAATTAGCTAGAAGTCCCAATGCTAGCACTATTAATTTGGCTTTTACAAAGCATATTACAAATGCTCTTTTGCAAGCTAGGGAGGAGAAGTTGAAACTTAAAGCTTCTATTCCTAGGAAATTAGAAGATGGTTGGGAACCCATCATTAAGGTAAAGGTGAATGATTTTATTGCAATGCCTTGTGTGATCTTGGTGCAAGTATTTCGTTTTGCCCAAGAAGCTTTATGATATTCTTGATTTGCCACCTTTGGAACATTGTTATTTGGATGTTTTTCTCGCTGATAATGCTATGAAGAAACCTTTGGGGCGAGTTAATGATGTTTTTATTACAGTAAACAATAACCTTGTCCCCGTTGATTTTATTGTTATGGATATTGAATGCAATGCATCTTGTCCTATTGTTTTGGGAAGACCTTTTCTTCGAACTGTTGGTGCCATCATTGATATGAAAGAAGGTAATATAAGGTACCAATTTCCTCTCAAGAAAGGTATGGAACACTTCCCTAGGAAGAGAATGAAGTTACCTTTTGACTCTATTGTTAGAGCAAGTTATGATGTTGATGCTTCTTCTCTTGATAACACTTGATTTTCACTTTCTGCGCCTAGCTGAAAGGCGTTAAAGAAAAGCGCTTATGGGAGACAACCCATCGTTTTTATTTGCTGTTATTTTTGTTTTCTTTGAGTCAAGGAGTTTTGTTACTTCTGTAGCAACTCCTTTGTATCTTTATTTTATCGCAATGTTGTGCCAAGTAAAGTTCTATATTGAAAGTTGATGCAAGATTTGGATTTCTGCGCAGTGACAGATTTTTAGCTGTCACGGATTTGAGCTTATCTCCCTGTAGAAAATTCAAAAATTCTGAAAAAATCACGCATATTCCTGAGATATGTACGCAACTTTCATTATTTTAGGCCAGATCCATCTGAGCAACTTAAGTGCCTCGAAAAAATTCGTCATTCCAGACTGTTCTGTTTTTGACAGATTCTGCCTTTTGTTTTGCATTCGCTCTTTTACTGTGTTTGTGTGGATTTCTTTGCTCCACAAAGCATTGGTGGCTGTAGCTAATGTCCAGAAGCTTTGGGATTGATTGTATCATTACAGAATATGAGAATTTTTGATTATGCACTAACCCTCTAATGAGAACTGTCTTGAGTTTGGTGTGAAGGAAGTTTTCAAGGATCAAGCGAGAAGGGTGATATTATGTGATCAAGAAGAGTGAAAAGCCTAAGCTTGGGGATGCCCCCGTGGTTCATCCCAACCATATTCAGAGAGACTCAAGCGTCTAAGCTTGGGGATGCCCAAGGCATCCCCTTCTTCATCAACAAACTTATCAGGTCATCTCTAGTGAAACTATATTTTAATTCTTTCACATCTTATGCGCTTTACTTGGAGCGTCTGTGTGTTTTTATTTTTGTTTTTGTTTGAATAAATTCGGATCCTAGCAATCCTTGTGTGGGAGAGAGACACGCTCCGCTTTTTCATGTGAATACTCATGTTCTTCACTTATATTTGTTGAGTATTCTTAACTAGCTACTGCAGTGCTTTTAGCTCCTGTTTTTCATGCATCTCTTCGAGCTGTTAGCACTTGTTTATAAATACTCTCTTGCTGCATTATATTATCATTTGGAGAGTTTATGTTTAAATAAATTGATTGGTGTTTGTTTGGAAGAAAGAAAATGCTACATGTAGTAGTTGGTATTGGAAAAGACATATGCATTCTTGTAGATCATTGTCTTGTTTGATTTGATGCTTTGCAATTGTTTTGAGCTCTCAAGTAGATCATGTTTAAGCTCTTGCATCATGTAGTTAAAGCCTAGTAGTGGAGAACTACCGTAGAGCTTGTTGAGACTTGGGATGCATATTTGTTCTCTCTAAGGTCTAGATATTTTCTGGTAAAATGTTTGAGCAACAAGGAAGACAGTGTAGAGTCTTATAATACTTGCAATATGTTTTTATGTGATTCTTGCTGTACCGGTTTATACTTGTGTTTGCTTCAAACAACCTTGCTAGCCTAAACTCTGTACTGAGAGGGAATGCTTCTCGTGCATCCAAAACTTGAGCCAAAACCCATGCCATTTGTGTCCACCATACCTACCTACTATGTGGTATTTCCTGCCATTCCAAGTAAATATTTCATGTGCTACCTTTAAACTATTCAAAACTTTATTACTCCTTATTTGTGTCAATGTTTTATAGCTCATGAGGAAGTATGTGGTGTTTTATCTTTCAATCTTGTCATTTACTTCTGACAGACTTTCACCAATGGACTAGTGGCATATACATCCGCTTATCCAATAATTTGCAAAAAGAGCTGGCAACGGGGTGCCCAGCCCCAATTAATTACAACTTTCATTAATAATTCTCTTCACATGTTTTGCCCTGATTTATCAGTAAGCAACTTAATTTTGCAAATAGACACTCCTCCATGGTATGTGAATGTTGGAAGGCACCCGAGGATTCGGTTAGCCATGGCTTGTGTAAGCAAAAGGTTGGGAGGAGTGTCATCTATAAAGAAACTAAAATACATGTGTAAACAAAAGAGAAGAGGGATGATCTACCTTGCTGGTAGAGATAACGTCCTTCATGGGAGCCGCTCTTGAAAGTCTGGTTGACAAGGGGGTTAGAGTGCCCACTACCATTCGTTGACAACAACAAACACCTCTCAAATACTTATTTTGTGCTCTCTATATGCTTTCGAAAACTTAAAAAGCTCTAGCACATGATTTAATCCCTGCTTCCCTCTGCGAAGGGCCTATCTTTTACTTTATGTTGAGTCAGTTTACCTACTCCTTTCTATCTTAGAAGCAAACACTTGTGTCAACTTTGTGTGCATTGATTCTTACATATTTACTTATTGCACTTGTTATATTGCTTTATGTTGACAACTATCCATGAGATATACATGTTACAAGTTGAAAGCAAATGCTGAAACTTAATCATCCTTTGTGTTGCTTCAATGCCTTTTACTTTGAATCTATTGCTTTATGAGTTACCTCTTATGCAAAACTTTTTGATGCTTGTCTTGAAAGTACTATTCATGAAAAGTTTTTGCTTATATGATTCATTGTTTACTCTTTATCTATTTGTTAGCAAACTATAGATCATTGCTTTGAGTCACTTCATTCATGACATGAGCCTTGCAATATATTGATCAAGATTGTGTGAAAGCATGTCTCCTCAGAAATTATTTGTTGTTATCGTTTTACCTACTCGAGGACGAGTAGAACTAAGCTTGGGGATGCTTGATACGTCTCCAACGTATCCATAATTTCTGCTGTTCCATGCTTATATTATACCATTTGCTACATGTTTTATATACACTTCATATCACTTTTATGCATTTTCTGGGACTAACCTATTAACAAGATGCCACAGTGCCTGTTTTGCTGTTTTTGGTTTCAGAAAGTTACTTCTGGAAATATTCTCGGAATTGCACGAAACAAAAGGCCAGTCCCTATTTTTCCAGCACGTACACGGAGTCCGAAGGAGAGACGAAGAGAGCCACGAGGTGGCCAAACCACCTGGCGGCGCGGCAGTGGGCCCAGCCCGCCGCCTGTGGTTTGGGCCCCTCGGGGGTCCGCCGACATCGCCCCTTCGCCTATTTATTCCCCGAGACGTGAAAACCCTAAAACACCGAGCCTTTCATCCAGAACATATTCGCTGCCGCCGCCGTCGTCAACCCTAACTCGGGGGGTTTCTGAAGCTCTTCCCGGCACCCTGCCGGAGAGGGGAATCATCACCGGAGGGCTCTACATCGCCATGCCCGCCTCCGGAGTGATGCGTGAGTAGTTCATCCTTGGACTATGGGTCCATAGCAGTAGCTAGATGGTTGTCTTCTCCACTTGTGCCATCATGTTTAGATCTTGTGAGCTGCCTATCATGATCAAGATCATCTTATTGTAATGCTACATGTTGTGTTTGCTGGGATCTGACTTATATTGATACCTATGTGGAGCTGAATATTATATTATCATGTCTATGTCATTTGTGATCTTGCATGCTCTCCGTTACTTGTTGAAGCCTTGGCCAAGTGAATACTTGTAACTCCAAGAGGGGGTATTTATGCATGATAGTTGGGTTCAACCTCTATTTAACCTGGGATAGTGACAGCAAGTTCTAAGGTTGTAGATGTGTTGTTGCCACTAGGGGTAAAACAGCAATGCTTTATTCAAGGATGAATGTATTGTTTACATTACGCACATTACTTAATGCAATTGTCTGTTGCTTGCAACTTAATACTGGAAGGGGTACGGATGTTAACCGGAAAGTGGACTATTTAGGCATAGATGCATGCTGGATAGCGGTCTATGTACTTTGTCGTAATGCCCAAATGAATCTCATAGTAGACACCACAGCTCACACATGCATGTTATATGCACTTATCAATTGTCAATTGCCCAGCTGTAATTTGTTTACCCAGCATGTTAGTTATCTTATTGGAGAGACACCACTAGTGAACTGTGGACCCCGGTCCATTCTTTTACATCTGAAATACAATCTACTGCAATCATTGTTCTCTACTGTTTTATGCAAACAAACATCATCTTCCATTCGATACGTTTAACCCTTTGTTTTCAGCAAGCCGGTGAGATTGACAACCTCACTGTTAAGTTGGGGCAAAGTAATTTGATTGTGTTGTGCAGGTTCCACGTTGGCACCGGAATCCCTGGTGTTGCGCCGCACTACACTCCTTCACCAACACCTTCGAAGCAACCTCGTTTTCCTACTGGTTCGATTAAACCTTGGTTTCATACTGAGGGAAAACTTGCTGCTGCACTCATCATACCTTCCTCTTGGGGTTCCCAACTGACGTGTGACGTACAAGCATTGTTTCTGGTGCTGTTGCCGGGGAGATATTCCCTCGTCAACTTAGCGCTAGCATGGTGTCTACTATGAGATTCATTTGGGCATTACGACAAAGTACACAGACCGCTATCCAGCATGCATCTGTGCCTAAATAGTCACCTTCAGGTTAGCATCCGCACCCCTTCTGGTATTAAGTTGCAAGCAACAGACAATTGCATTAAGTAAAGTGCATAATGTAAACAACACATTCCTCCTTAGACAAAGCATCATTAGGTTACCCCTAGTGGCAACAGAACATCCACAACCTTAGAGGTTGCTGTCACTCCCCCAGTTTAAATGGAGACTGAACCCACTATCTAGCATAAATACTCCCTCTTGGAGTCACAAGCATCCACTTGGCCAGAGTATCAATAAGCAACGGAGAGCATGCAAGATCATAAATAACATAGACATAATATTTTAGTATTCAACTTGACATAGTATCAATATTCATCGGATCCTAGCAAACACAACATGTAGCATTACAATAAGATAATGTTGATCATGATAGGCAGCTCACAAGATCTAAACATGATGGCATAAGGGGAGAAGACAACCATCTAGCTACTGCTATGGACCCATAGTCCAAGGATGAACTACTCACACATCACTCCGGAGGCAGGCATGGCGATGTAGAGCCCTCCGGTGATGATTCCCCTCTCCGGCAAGGTGCCGGAAGAGCTTCAGTACCCTCCAAGTTAGGGTTGACGGCGGCGGCGGCTCAGGAACTTTTCATGGTTTTTGACTCGGGTGTTTAGGGTTTTCCCGAATAGGTGAATATAAGGCGAAGGGGCGGCGTCGGTGGAGGCCCGAGGCCTCCTCACCACGTGGCGACGCTACAGGAGGTGGTACCGCGCCACATATGGTGATGACGGCCCACGACCCCCCTTCGTCTCTCCTTCGACTCCGTGTAGTGTCAGAAAAATAGGGACTTTGGATTTTGTTTCGTCCAATTCCGAGAATATTTCCAGAACAACTTTTCTGAAACCAAAAACAGCAGAAAACAGGAACTGGCAATGTGGCATCTTGTTAATAGGTTAGACCCATAAAATGCATAAAAATGATATAAAGTGTATAAAACATGTAGCAATTGGTATAATATAAGCATGGAACATCAAAAATTATGGATACGTTGGAGACGTATCAGGTATTGCCGAGGACACCCCTCGTCACCGGCTTCCAAGCACTATGCGATGTACTTAGGCATCCCAACCGTGGAGCTCTTCATGTATTGCTTCTTGTGCCACATGCAAACTTTGGCCGACGGTAGTTTAGCGACGTATGGCAGTGTTTACTTTCAACTGCCGCCAACCAAGCTTCTACCCCAAGACACCGTACATCGAGTCGGTGAAGCATTGGACCATCACTTGGTTCTATTACAAGGACATGTCTGCACCCAGCTCAGAGGTGGGATTCCAGAGTTTGTGATCAGCCCGCACCCACAGGGCATGCTGGACGGCGAAGGCGGCAACCGTGTTGCCGGGAACAACGCCGCGTTTCTAGGCGGATCGAGTTCCTCACCTAGACGATGGTGCTGCCATGCGTTGACGGTGTAGACACGTCTTGTGCTGGCTATCCAGGAAGATTATGCCCTCCGCCATCGACCTCTGAAGATGTGCGAGTACCAGGTAGACCCTTCCGGCAGACGTGCTCTGTCGGAAAGCACTCTGCTGTACCTTTTGAGGGCACTATTGTAGACATGAAGCAGTGCCTCGTACTCCACCACATTATTTGTGCAGTTGAAGTGTATCTGTAGCACATACCGCAGCTTGTCTCCCTTGGGAGATGTTAGAACAACTCCAGCCCCCGAGCCTTGCAACTGTCTTGACCCATCAAAATGCATGGTCCAGTATTTGGTTTCTGCCATGCTAGGAGCGACTTGGATTTCTGTCCAATCGTTAATAAAATCTGCAAGGGCTTGCGACTTAATTGATGTGCGCGGCTCGTAGCTGATGTGATGTGGTCCCAACTCGATCGCCCACTTAGCGACTCTTCCAGTAGCTTCTCGATTACGGATGATATCTGCCAACGGTGCTGAACTAACCACAGTTATTGGATGTTCTTGGAAGTAGTGCTTCAGCTTGCGACTCGCCATGAACACTCCAAACACCAACTTCTGCCACTGTGGGTAACGCTGTTTGGAAGCTGTGAGGACTTCACTCACGTAATATACTGGTCTCTGGACAGGGTATTCCTTTCCGGGTTCTTGTCTCTCCACAACCATGACAGCGCTCACAGCACGGGAATTTGCCGCTATGTATAGTAGCATGGGCTCTTTATCCTTTGGAGCCGCCAGAACTGGAGCATTTGTCAATTGATTTTCAAGCTGTCAGAGCTTCGTCGGCCTCTGCGTCCCAAACGAAGGTGTCTGATTTTTTCAACAGTCTGTACAAAGGTAGTGCTTTCTCTCCCAATCTTGATATAAAGCGACTCAAAGCTGCTACGCATCAGTAAGTCGCTGCACATCTTTTATCTTTTCTGGTTTTTGGAGATCCATCACTGCCTTTATCTTATCAGGGTTGGCCTCAATGCCTCTCTGATACTATGAATCCTAATAGCTTTCCTGCTGGTACTCCGAAGACGCACTTTGTGGGGTTGAGCTTCATGTTGTATTTTCTGAGATTTGTGAATGTCTCTGCCAGATCACTAATAAGATCCTGGCTAACTTGCGACTTAACCACAATATCATCCACGTAGGCGTGAACGTTGCGACCTATTTGCTCATGTAGACAATTCTGAATGCATCTTTGGTAAGTCGCACCTGCGTTCTTCAACCCAAAGGGCATGCTGACATAACAAAAGCTCCAAAGGGTGTGATGAAGGACGTCTTTTCTTGGTCCTCCCTCTTCATCTTGATTTGATGGTAGCCTGAATAGGCGTCCAAAAAGCATAACAGCTCGCACCCAGCAGTTGAATCAATCACTTGGTCGATTCGCGGCAAAGCAAATGGATCCTTTGGACAAGCTTTGTTAAGACTGGTGTAATCAACGCACATTCGCCACGTACCGTTCTTTTTCATAACCAATACTGGGTTTGCCACCCATTCCGGATGGTATACCTCCGTGATGAATCCTGCAGCCAGCAAGCGAGCTATTTCCTCTCCTATTGCCTTTCTCCTGTCATCGTGGAAACGCCGTAGTGGCTGCTTCACTGGTTTAGCCGCAGGGTTCACTTTGAGGCTATGTTCTGCTAATTCTCTTGGTACCCCTGGCATATCTGACGGCTTCCATGCGAAGATGTCCTTATTTTCCTGGAGAAAAGCGACGAGGGCCTTCTCCTGTTCTTCTTCCATGTGTGCTCCAATGCTGGTTTGCTTGGATGAGTCGCCAGGAACAAGATTTATCTGCTTAGTGTCCTGGGCCGCTTTGAATTTCATTGGTGGCTCGGCAGATGGCGTGGTAACTACACTCATGTCGTTTGGGTCCACCTGCGACTTATAACCTTTTAGCTCTTCCGCGGCACAGGCGGATTCTGCGAAGGCCGCATCTCCCTTTTCACATTCTATCGCTTTTTCTCTATCTCCGTACACTGTGATGACCCCTTTTGGTCCTGGTATCTTCAACTGTAGGTACACGTAGCATGGCCTGGCCATAAACTTAGCAAAGGCCGTTCTTCCAAACAAGGCGTGATATGGGCTTTGGAATTTTACCACTTCGAAGCATAGGAATTCGCTTCTAAAGTTCTCTTCTGTCCAAAAGTTACCCCTAGGGTTATTTTCCCCGCTGGCCGTGCGGACCTTCCTGGGACAATGCCGTGAAATACTGTTGACGTGGGCTGCAGGCTGGAATCCTTGAGTCCTAGACGCTGGAACGTATCGTAGTACAAGATATTAATGCTGCTTCCTCCATCCATAAGCACTTTGGTCAGCTTGTATCCTGCAACGTACGGTGCCACAACCAGTGCCAACTTGCCAGGTTCCCGTACTTGTGGCGGGTGATCGTCGCGACTCCAGGTTACTGCGTATTCTGACCACCTTAACCAATTGGGTGTTGCTGGTATCACGGCGTTCACCTGCTGACTTCTGCGGCTCAATTTCTCTTCCCTTTTGGAGGTATCGATAACTATTGTGTGATACTGCCCGTTTGTCTGGGTTACTCGCGCCGTGTTGCCCAATATTTGTGTTATGAGCCGCACTAGGGTTTCCTTCAATGGAATTCCCCCCGTTGTGTTGGCTCTCTTCTTTCCACTTCTTGTAATAGTGGCATTTGCCTTGGTATGATCCGCTGGCCGTCCATCACCTGTCGCATGAAGGTCGCATGGCCGGTTAAAAACTTCTTGCATATTGATTGGACGGGAGCCGTATCCTCGACCCCTTCCACGCTGGCCTCTGAATCCTCCACGCGCATTGGCGACGAGCCCTGAGTGACCATCTTCGTTTTTGCGTTTGTTTTGATTCGCGTTGTTGTGGCTCGTTTGCTGCTGCTGGGGCTTGTTGGAGTTTTTCTTTCCTTTGGCAGCAACCTCCTCTTCTTCTCCGTCTGACGCGTCTCTGGTTTTATCTGAGCCGGCATATTTGTTAGCCGCAGCCATCATCGCTGAGGCTCTTGACTTTATCCTTCATGCGACCCAGCTTATGAATCAGCGGCTCAAACTTGCAGTTTTTCTCCATTACCAGGACGGCTGAGCTTGGTGGTATATTATCTGAGGAGTGTATTATTTCTGCCACCCTTTTCATCCAATGGCGACTTGACTCGCCTTCCTTCTGGACACAACGCTCTAGATCTTCTATATTGCAGAGTCGTTTGCAAGTTCCTTGGAAGTTCTTAACGAAGGCATCCTTCAGTTCCTCCCAAGTATTTATAGAGTTGGGAGGCAAATTTTGCAGCCATATGTGCGCTGCACCTTCTAGCATCATGTTGAGGTACCTTGCACATATTTCCTCTGAGGCGTTCAAAATGCTCATCCCCATCTCGTAATTGTTCAGCCAGGTGGTTGGATCCATGCTGGCGTTGTAGTTTGCCACCTTGCGTGGCCCTTTGAAATCTTCAGGAAAAGGTTCCGATCTGATCCTTTCAGTGAAACACACGGTCCCTTGAGTCGCGAGGACAGGGCTGTGGCGCGCCGCGGGGTTATCTGCGGGCCGCGTTTGCACCACTGGCATATTCGCCTGCGCTTCTGCGACTTGCTCCTGCTGCCTCTGTGCGACTCCTGATACGTTCTCTGGTGGCCTGCTTTGGACGCTTCTTTCTGCTGCAATCCTGTGATTGGCTGGTACGAGGGGCAGCTGTGCTTCGGCTTCCGCCCTATTGGCTTGTTGCAGGACTGCCGTACTTAGCATCTGAATCGCGCGCCGCGCCTCAGCATTGACCGGGTCATCGCCTGTTGGTACCATCTGAGTCAAGATATTAGCCGCAGCATACATATTATCGACAGGGTTCTGGTAATGGCCCTGTGGGGTGTGAAACCTCCTTGGTTGTTGCTGGGTCTCTTGATTTGTTGGTACCCTTCCTTCCGCAGTCGTCTGGATTCCCGTTCCCGCGGCTGGAGTGAGCGGGATTTCCACTGTTGGTTGAGTCGCGCGCAGTTGTGTTTGCGGGTCAACCTGTCGTTGAGTCGCAGCCAGCGCGGCTACTCTCTGCCGCTCCTGTTGGATTCCTTGGTTTATCTGATCGAGCCTGCGGCGCTCTTCTTCCATCCTTCGAACCTCATACAGGAGCTCGGCCCTGGCGGCCTCAATTTCTGTTGCACGGAGGGCGGCGTTCGTGGCTGACACGGGGACAAGAAGTGGGTTGCTTGGGGGTGCCGATGCCTCGGTTTCTCCAGCAGTTCCTGATGCGCCTGCTCCTCCGGTCGTGTAAACCGCGACTTGCGCCGTCTCTCGATCTGGTGATAATGCGATTTCTGGTGGGTAACCCCAGCAACTTTCTTCAAAGGCAGGTATAATGGACCCAAACTCTTGCGAGTCCATGCTTTCCACGGATTCTTCCCCATCATCGGCGACTTCTTCTACTGAATCGCCTTCTTGGACCGATCTAACGGACCTGCCACCGATGAAGCCAACGAAGACGTTGATGGATCCAAACGGGATGACGTGGCCGGTCTCCAAGTAATCTGCTTCCGGCCCCCAGCTTGAATCGTCGATGAGGGGTGTGCCATTGACCGTGATGATACGGCCAACAACAAGATCTTCAGCTCCCTTCATGGATCCTGCGCGGAACGTGACGCTCTTGACCGCAGGCCCCACGGTGGGCGCCAACTGTCGTGGGTTTGTCACGTCAGGTGTCATAGATGACTTCGTAGGTGTGGGATTACGCGAGTCAAGCATCTCCGAGCTTGGGATCGCAGGAACAAAGATCAACACAGATTTACCCAGGTTCGGCCCCCTCAATGTGAGGTAAAAGACCTACTTCCTGCCTACCCTAGATTGGTATTGATATGATAATCGAGGTGTTACAATGGAGGCGATCCGATCTGGTACTCGCCGTATGAGCTAGGGTTTAGGGCTTGATAGCTTGACCCTCTCTAAGTCCTGCGAGTCCTCTTTATATACACAGAGGCTCGTCAGGTTACAAGAGTTCTACACGAAGCCTGATTATCTTTCTTGTCTTCCAAGGCAAGTTTGCACCGACCTTCTGGAACTTTCCTTTATCGAGTCGCGATGCGAGATTGGCCCATCTTTCACGTGGCCCAACAATGATAGCGCAGCCTTAAGTCGCGGGTTAATTATTCCCCCGACAGCGGTGGAGGCGGAGGAAACTGCCGGAGCCCCAGAGCCAATGCCCAGCCCGGCAAACTCTAAAGAGCTGCGCCACACTGTGGCCCAACATGCGCAAAAGTACCCGGGGTTGTACAACCAACTGGAGGCGCAGGTTGACGTAAGTATACCCCTATCCCTAAGGACTTAGTTGACTAAAATTGTTTTTTAGCCGCAAGGTCTTTACTGACGACTCTCACCCCCGACTTTTGCAGACTGTGCTGGCCTCTAACCAAGATATATTCCATGCTCTTGAGAAGAAGGTGCGGGAATGCCGGCAACTAAAGGCGGACCTCGAGCTTCGTGACGGCCAACTTGCCAGCCTGGAAGAGGCGCGCAAGAAAGATGAAGGTGACAAAAAAAATTTCTTTTTTGCCTTCTGCTTCCGCCACTTGCTAGTTTGTTTGCTGACAAGAAATTTAGCCGATCTTTTAATTCTTTGTATTGTAGAAATGTTAAACGTGCTCAGGATATTCTCAAGAGCTCCACTGACATGCGAGCCTTGATAAACGAAGCTGCAGATCTGGCGGCCGAGCTGACTCGGTGAAAGGAGGGGCACACCATGGAGCTGGAGAAGCGAGACTTGGATCACGCCACCGCCCTTAACCAGCTGCAGGGTCAATTGGACAACCTTGGCCGCAACTTGGCCGAGGTGACCAAGAATGCCAAGGAGCAACAAGACCAGCTGGCTGGCAAGCTCCGTGAAGCCGAAGACAAGCTTGCCGAACACGAGAAACGAGGCGGCTGCCCTCCATGAGCATATCCTTGGTAACTTTCTCACCTTCACTCCTTTTCTGCTAACACCTGGCAGACGCTTAACTTTGTTGTCCACAAACTTCAGTGCCGACAGGTGTTAGGGACTCCGCCGACACCTCTCTCGCTCGTCCCGCGTCCGCCTTGTCGGTGCGTTGGTCACTCGGGCCATCGAGTCGGGGAAAAGCTTTGGCCGCCAAGATCTTTCCTGGTCCTGGCCGTGCCGAAGTTGATCTTGAAATCCTTCCTGAGCTGCTGGATAGGATTGGCACCAAGCACGAGAGCAATCAAGTGATCGGCGGCACGCGGGGGCGTGAAGATTGCGCTGGCTCTGGTCAAGGCTTGGTATCCTGACGCCGACATCCGGCAAGCCACAGAGTTCATGCCAATGGAGGATGACGAGGGCAACCCAATCGACAGGCTAGGGGTGCTGGCGGGCGTTCAAGGATATGCTACATGCGTAGCAAACGTGGTGGATCTGACCAAGTTCTTCAAGGAACATCCTGATCCCCACCTTGCTGCCGGCGAAGCATCCTTGACTACCCTAGAGGCAGCCCCAGGCGAAGGTGTCCAAGCCACCGAAGCGGCAGCCCCAAGCGCGGAAGAAAACTTGGCGGCAGCCCCAAGCATAGAAGACGACTTGGTGGCAGCCCCAAGTGCTGCTGCTGGGCCCTAGCAGCTGAAGATATCCTGCCGGAAGCCAACGCCTGCCCCCAGTAGACCCTAGGCTCTTCATTTTACCTTGGCGGACTCCATTGTCATGTACTCCTGCACAATCATTAAGTAGATGCGTTATAATGTAACGCGCAAAAAACTTAACTTATTTTGTGTAAAGTTATTTTGGTATGGGCCAACTTTTTATGCTACACTTGATGGTAGTCTTATTTTATTAAGTGGCCCGGCTAAACAAGTATTTGTGCTTATGCATTTAACTTTTCATATGCCGGCAGTACCTCATCACAGTTACTTTGGCTGTGCCAACTAGGTGCAATACCAAATAGTTTAGACACAGAGACCAAAGCCGGCATTTTGGTGCCAACTACATACTACTAGGTGACCCGTGCATAGGCAAAAAAAATAATCAGGTTTAGACGGTGCAAAGTTGTTTGCATTTTAGATGTTGCCGACAGGCGGCGCATGACAAAAGCGTTGCACCCACTGGCACATGCAAAAACTTGGGTAACAATTTGACATAGAAAATATGATGACAGGAAAAGAAAAAAGATGGCATGTTCTCAAAACAGGATGGGGAAACCACAAGCTTTTATTTCATGATCATATTGTACTTATTACAATGGATAATTGCTGTGTAAAAAGGACGTAGCTGCTCAATGTTCCATGGACGCTTAGTCTCGTCATATTGGTCGTCAACTCCACGCTTGCGCTTGCGTCCTCTGTTCTTCTTGCACTAGTACATAACGACACATTCGATACCCCTCTATGGAAACGACACGAGTTAGGGGACGGAGAATCGCGCTTTCCGCGTGAGAAAACCCGCCCCGCTAGGCAAGCTGGCCCGCGTCCCGCCTTCATAGGCAACAGTCGTGAATTATTAACCGTTGCCGATATGTTGGTAACGGAGTTTCTTTTGACTCCGTTTGCGATATGTTCTTCAATGGCATCGGACATTTGTATACAACCGTTGGCGATGTTGCTTATATAAAATTCCTTTTTAGCACTATCTTGGATATTATAAAAGACTGTCGATTCGCCCTTGTTCCTCCGCTCTAGCTTGTTTTTACTCCACACTCGTGTCCTCCATGGCCAAGAGCATGAGCTCATCGGGGAGATCGAATGCGTCCTCCTCCTGCGCTGCCGGGGCCGGGTCAGATCTGCCGCTTGTGAAGTGTGTTTGCTGCCGCTGTCAGAACGCGATTCGTCGAGTGTCGCGTTCGGATCTGAACCAGGCCGGATCTACTTCAAGTGTCCAAATCACAGGGTTAGTTCGACGCTTCGACCAGTTTTGATTGATTCTATTCTATGTGTGATGCTGATTTGCCTCTGGATTCGATTTACCATTTGGCAGGGGAGGGGCGAAGAGTATTCTGGGAGCTGTGATTATTTTTTTGGATTGAAGATTATGTTGAGATGCTGCTTGCTAATGGCGTCGAAGTGGAAGCTGCAGAGCTGGAAAATGTAGCCTTGATAGTCAAGAAGGCGAACATGGAGATGAAGCCGCACACTGCAGCAGCTCTAGCTGGTTTGGCATGGAGCCCAACAAACACTTCGACTAAATCTGACCATGTTGTTGCTGTGCGCAAGGAGCGGCATAAAGGAACAGAAATAGCTCAGTTAAATGTTCTTGGGAGCATTGCTAGAATGATTTTGTGTGTTTGTGTGATGCTGTTAGGTGTGAACTTGTATGCAGCAATGAAAATCAGTAGAATGTATTAGGTTCATATGCAGCTATGCAAATCAGTACAATGTATTAGGTTCGTATGCACTTTGAAAATCACTAGAATGTATTATGTTCGTATGCAGCTACGGAAATCATTAGCACATAGAATTTGTGAACTTGTATCCAATGGAAACGGTTATATAAAATGTTCGTTGCCAATTGGGTGCCTATAAATGTACTGGCCAAGCAAGCCCCATCAGTCTTATTCTCAATCCCTCACTGTCCATCTTTCAACCCTAGCCGCCGCACATTGTAGCTTTTTACTCTCCTCACTCTCTCATGGCTTCCTCTGCCGGCGCTTCTAGATCTCGCCATCGCAATCGCGGCTCTAGCGGCCGCACCGATCTAGCTGCATCTGTTCGTGATAGGGCAGATCTGGAGGCGGCTGTGATGCGGCAGGTGTGGGAGCGCGTCAGGCTCATCACCTCCGGTGATGCCCCGCGTCCTCTGGGCCACGCGGAGCTGGATCAGATCATTCATTGGGTGGTGATGCAGCAGTTGTGGCGGATCCGCCGTCAACAGAGGCCGATCTGGAGGCCGCCGTCGGCGGAGGAGGAGGTGCCCGATCTGGACGCGACGTCCCCGGTGGAGGATGTGGCCGATATGGAGGCGCCGTCCACGGAGGAGGAGGTGGCCGATCTGGAGGTGGTGTCCACGGTGGAGGAGGTGGCCGATGTGGAGACGCTGTCCACGGAGGAGGAGGTGGCCGATCTGGATATGGAGGTTGCCGTCGACAGAGGAGGAGGTGGCCGATCTAGAGGCGACGTCCCCGGTGAAGGAGGTGGCGTCCACGGTGGAGGAGGTGGCCGATCTGGAGGCGCCGTCCACGGTGGAGGAGGTGTCCGATCTAGAGGCGCCGTCCACGGAGGAGGAGGTGGCCGATCTCGAGGCGCCGTCCACGGAGAAGAAAATGTGAGGTCTAAATCGCTCAGCTCATGAACTAGTTCATCAATTGGTTTTATATAGAACTTGTCTAGTATATAGAACTTGTCTAGTATAAAGAAAACTCGTCTAGTATCTTGCACTTTATTGTTTCTGTCTAGTTTTCTAGTCTAGCATAGAAAACTTGTCTAGTATCTTGCACTATTTTAAAGTCTAGTAGGGTGAATTAATTTCAACTCTTTGTAGTACTACTGTTGATGAATAGATCCAGTCACAACTTTTTGTCAATGTGCTAATCCTCGTTATTATTTTCTGTAGCTAGTGTATGAAATAATAGTATTTCGGCGACACTGTATAAAAAATGGTGAGACTCTTGAAGGAAACATCACCTTCAAGTTATGCCTCCAAATCGTTTGATCGGACTGCAAGCACACGGATATAGACGCTTAAAGGTGTGAACAGTTTTCACATTAAATTATATCTATATATGTCATGTAGCATCATATTTTGGCTCTTCTCTAACTATCAATCCATGTATTTTTATCCAGAAGCACAAAGCTGATCCGAACAAACTTTAAATGTGCTACTTATAAAGTGGGATTCTATTTCAGCGACACCGTCCAAGATGGAGCAAGCCTCAGTACAAAGAATTTGGCAATTTGGCTTGGTGTAGTTTCTGTTTTTTCAGTTTCTCCGGCTATTTTGTGGATGTGTGTTTAGGGAGCAAGCCTTAGCTGCAGTTTAGGGAGGCATGAGAATGATAGGATTAGCGAAGCATGTGTAACTCATCTTTTGATGCTATGTAACGGTGACAATTGTTATATAAGTTATGAACGGTTTTGCTAGCAACTTTGTGCTTCTGCTGTGATATTTTGAATGTCAATTGGCAACTGTATTGCTACTGTAGGCTTATGAAAAAATCTCAATGCAAACGAGCAAAACAAAATCTCCGTTTCTGATGTCCAGATACAACGGCAACGGAGACTGGATGGCAACCATAGCCAAAATCAAGCCTCATCGGTGACGGTTTTTTCGTGTCCGTTGCCGATGAGAGCCTTCACATTAGTGACAGGATCATGAAAACGGACCCTTTCTCCGTTGCTGAAGGGGTTTTTGGCCCGTTTCCGATGTGTCGTTCTGTACTAGTGTTGTAAGCATCACATATGTCCATCAAGTAATAGGATCCATTGAGCAGTGCCTTACTAACCACAAAAGGTCCTTCCCATGGCGGGTATAACTTATGCAAGCCCTTCCTATCTTGGATTAGGCGGAGGACCAGGTCACCTGCCTTGAAGCTGCGTTTCTTGACTCTGCGGCTATGATAGCGGCGCAGATTTTGCTGATAGATGGCGGATCTCTCCAGGGCAACGTCTCGCTCTTCGTCAAGTAGGTCCAGTGCATCCTGTCTGGCATCTTCTGCGTCTTCTTTGACGTAGGCTTGGATCCTGGGGGAATCGAACATCATGTCGGATGGCAGTGCAACTTCTGCACCATAGACTAGGAAGAAAGGGGTGAGCTGAGTTGATCTGTTTGGAGTTGTTCGCAAGCTCCAAAGGACAGATTGCAACTCGTCGACCCAAGCCCCTGCTGCCCTGTGCAATGGTACTTCGAGACGAGGTCTTAGCCCTTGCAGGACCAAACCGTTTGTACGCTCTACTTGACCGTTTGCCTGAGGGTGCGCAACAGAAGCTAGATCCAAACGAATGCCATGCTGGTGGCAGTACTCCTCGACTTTGCCTTGGGAGAGGTTCGTGCCATTGTCGGTGATGATGCTATGAGGCACCCTGAACCGAGAGATTATTCCCTATAGGAAACTGGCGGCGGTGGCGCCGTCAAGCTTTTTGATAGGCTTAGCTTCAACCCATTTGGTGAACTTGTCTACGGCCACAAGCAAGTGTGTGTAGCCGCCAGGTGCAGTCTTGAATGGGCCAACCATGTCCAAGCCCTAGACTGCGAAGGGCCAGGTGATGGGTATTGTTCTGAGTTCTTGAGCCGGCATCTATGGTTGTCGAGCATACAACTGGCAACCCTTGCATGTCCTTACGATCGTCTCTGCGTCCTGCTTTGCCGTCGGCCAGTAAAATCCTTGGCGGAAAGCCTTGGCGACAAGTGACAAGGATGATGCATGGTGCCCGCAGACTCCGGAGTGTATTTCGTCCAACAATTCTCTGCCTTCTTCAGGTGAAATGCATCGCTAGTATATTCCTGAGGAGATGCGTTTGTACAGCTCTCCGTTGATTATCGTGAATGCCTTGGCTCTTCTTATTATCTGACGTCTCAGAACCTCATCATCCGGCAACTTCTTCTCAGCCAGGAAGTCAATGTATGGCGTCGTCCAATCCGGCTTGACCAGGTAGACGGCGTAACTGGCTTCTTCCACAGGCTCCGTAGAGTCAGGGGCGAGGATGTCGGCTCCCTTGATGGATGGCTTGTAGAGGTGTTCCAGGAAAACGTCCCTTGGCATTTTTTTGTGCTCAGAGCCGAGTCTAGCCAGTGTGTCGGCTGCCTCGTTCAGAGCTCTTGGGATGTGGTGGACCTCGTACCCTAGGAAACACTTTGCAAATTCGTCAACGATAGCACGATAAGCCGCCATGGTGGCGCTTTTGGTGTCCCATGTGTCGCGTATTTGCTGTGCCACCAAGTATGAGTCTCCGTAGCATAGGATTCTTTGGACGCCAATCTCCTTGGCTAGGTGTAACCCGTGCAGGAGTGCTTCGTATTCGGCAACATTGTTGGTTGCTTTGAAGTGTATTTGCAATACGTAGCTCATCTTGTCTCCTTCGGGTTTCTCAGAACGACGCCAGCCCCAGATCCCTGTAGCATCTTTGATCCATCAAAGTGCATGATCCAGTATTCCGACTCAGGGAGGGGTATGTCATCTTCTCCTTCTGTCCAGTCTGCCATGAAGTCAGCCAGGGCTTGAGATTTATAGGCGCGCCTGGGCTTGTATCCGATGTCGAAGGCGGCGAACTCGATGCCCCACTTGGCAGCTCGGCCCGTAGCGTCGGCATTGTTGATAATGTCTCCCAAGGGTGCCTTGCTCACCACAGTTATTGAGTGCTCCTGGAAGTAGTGGCTCAGCTTCCTGGCGGCGAAGAATACGTCGTAGACCAGTTTCTGGTAATGGGGGTAGCGTTGCTTGGATGGAGAGAAAACTTCACTGATGAAGTAGACGGGGCGCTGTTCGGAAACATCCGCGCCTTCCGGCTTTCGATCTACCACCAAGACTACGCTAATAACCATGTTGGTTGCTGATATGTACAGCATCATTGGTTCTTCTGACTGGGGTGCAGCCAGGATTGAGGCAGATGTTAATGCGGCCTTGCGTTGCTGATATGTACAGCATCATTGGTTCGTCTGTCCACTCAAAGTTGTCGGATTTCTTCAATAGCCGGTAGAGGGGCATTGCCTTTTCTCCTAGGCGGCTGATGAACCGACTGACGGCTGCAGCTGAGCCAGCGAGGCGATGCACGTCCTTCAGACAACGTGGTCTGGCAATGTTAAGAATAGCTCGGATTTTCTCCGGATTGACCACAATCCCTCGTTCGGAAACGATGAAGCCAAGCAGTTTGCCGGCAGGGACTCCAAAGACGCACTTCTTTGGATTGAGCCTCAATCTATACGATCGGAGATTATCAAAGGTTTCTCGCAGGTCATCCAGCAAATCCGCCTTTTTGCGAGACATGACGGCAATGTCGTCAACGTAGACGCGAACATTGCGGCCAATTTGCTCGTTCAAGCATCTTTGCATGCACCGCTGGTATGTTGCACCAGCGTTCTTTAGGCCAAAGGGCATCATAACATAGCAGAAGGTTCCGAAAGGGGTGGTGAACGACGTCTTCAGCTGGTCCGAATTTCACATTTTGATGTGGTGGTACCCTGAGTACGCGTCCAAAAAACAAAGTAACTCATAGCCGGACGTGGAATCTACGACCTGATCTATACGTGGTAAAGGGAAGTGGTCTTTTGGACAACACTTGTTTAAACCGTTGTAGTCGATGCAAAGCCTTAGATCTTTATTAGGTTTCGGAACCATTACAGGGTTTGCCAACCAATCAGTATGTTTCACCTCCCTATCAAATTTCGCCTCCTGCAGCTTGAGAAGCTCCTTTCCTATCGCCCTCCTTTTCTTCTACCCCTGCCGCCTTATGCTCTGCTTGACTGGCTTAGATCGTTCAAAAACATTGAGAGAGTGCTCGGCAAGTTCCCTGGGTACACCTGGCATGTCAGCGGATGACCATGCAAAGATGTCCCCGTTCTCACGGAGGAACCTGACCAGTGCGCTTTCCTATGCGCTATCTAAGGCGGACCCAATGGTGACTTGCTTGGAGTTGTCGCCAGGCACCAGGTCAACCTTCTTTGTTTCCTCAGACGCTTTGAAGGAGTTCTTGCTTTCGGCGGTTTTCAGGGGATCTAGCAGCTGTGACGGGTCTACTTCCTTCATTAACAGCTCCAGTTCTTCAGTGTGGAGGACAGCTTCGGCAAAGGCGGCGTTGCCACGCTCGCATTGCTTTGCCTTCTCGAAGTCGCCATTGACGGTGATTGTACCGTTGGGTCCAGGCATCTTCAACTTGTTGTAGATGTAACACGGCCTGGCCATGAACTTGGCGAAAGCCGACTGTCCAAAGATACAATGGTAAGCACTCTTGAAGGGGACTACTTTGAAACGGAGATATTCAGTGCGATAGTTCTTCTCTGCCCCGAAAGTAACCTCCAATTTGATGCTTCCCATGGACTTGGCCTGCCTTCCCGGAACAATGCCATGAAACTTGACCTTGCTGTAATCAAGCTGGCCTTCCGTCAAGTTCATGCGGCGCACGGTGTCTTCGTACAGGATGTTGAGGCTGCTGCCTCCATCCATCAGTACCTTGGTGAGCCTGAAGTTGTCGACAATTGGGTCGACGACGAGGGCGTACTTGCTGGGACTTGGAACACGGTCTAGGTGATCTTCCCTATCCCAGGTGATGGGCATCTCGGACCAGTTCAAGTATTGTGGGACGTCAGGCACCGCGGCGTTGAGCTCACGAAGTTCCGCCTTTTCCACTTTTGCCGACAGAGTTCCCAGGAAGCAGACCAACTGGCCATGCACCTTCGGATATCTCTTCTCCTTTCTTGGCGGCTTGGGCTGCTCGTCCTCCGACAGGGACATGTCGTCCTCGTCCTCTTCCTTTCTTGCCTTTTCAGCTTTCTTCATCTTCTTTCACTAGTACAGAACGACACATCGGATACCCCTCTATGGAAACGGCAGGTGTTAGGCGACGGAGAATCGCGCTTTCCGTGCGGCCGGTGCGTACAAACCTGACCAGGCCCACCTACATTGGCAACGGACCCTTTCCAATCTCCGTCACCTATTATATTGGCAACGGTTAATAAAATTGTCCGTTTCCAATATTTGCGTCTATGGTAACGGATATAATTTTCCAACCGTTGAAAATGTTGATACGTGGAGGCTAGCGAATGGGCAGATGGGGAGGTGGGTGGAGCAGACCCGCGAGTATAAATGGCGAGAGGTACCAGCAGCGGTCTCTTTGAAGCCCCAGTCCATCGCCTACAGTTATTCAAACTTCGCCAGATCCCCTCCGTCCAAATCCATGGCGAGAGGTACCAGCAGCGGTCGCGGCCGTGGACGAGGGCGAGGCCGTCGTAGGGGGTGCAGCGGCAATGCCATATCATCGGTGTCGCCCTCACCGTCCTCTGAAGACATGTCCCCGGCGAGAGGTGCCATCAGCGGTCGTGGCCGTGGACGTGGGCGCGGCCGTGGACGAGGGCGCGACCGTGGTAGGGGGCGCACCCCCAATGCCACGCCGTCGGTGTCGCCCTCACCGACCTTTGAAGACATGCCCCCGGAGCTGCGCGGCTTCGAGTTCTTGGTTATCCTGTACAAGGGCATCGAGAGCCGCTTGAGGCTCCCGAGGGCGTTCGCAGAGAAGCTCCAAGGCATGGTGGCAGCTACCATGCATCTGAAGATGGAGGACTGCGAGAACGGCAGTTGGGCGGTGAAGACGGCCGTGAGTGCCGGGGGGAATTTGTACCTCGGCCAGGGCTGGAAGTCATTCGCCCAAGCGTACAAGCTTGAGCAGGGGCACTTTTTGTGCTTCGAGTTCCACGGCGACAACGGGTTCTTCATCAAGATCTTCGACGGTACCTTATGTCGGAGGGACGCACTCGTGTACAGTGACGACGAGCCCGAGTCTTCATCAGCAGCTGCTAGTAGTAGCATTAGCTAGTAGTAGCATATATGTAATCGTTTACTTCATTATCAAGTTTGTATGTAGTAGCATTAGCTGCTAAGTGGTCTCTGCGTTCATATGTAATTTAGAGTACCTGTTAGTAAGTTGGGTAGTAAGTTTACTCTCTCGCTGGTGTAAAATCAATGGAAACGGTTATATAAAATGTCTGTTGCCAATGTGGTGCTTATATATACTGCCGGCTCGTTCTCATTATCACTCTCTCACTGTCTCTCTTCCAACCCTAGCCACCGCACACTGTGGCTTTCAACTCTCCTGACTCTCTCTAATGGCTTCCTCTGTCGGCGCTTCTAGATCCGGCCATCGCGGCCGCGGCTCTAGCCGCCGTGGCAGCACCGTTCTAGCGGCAGCCCTTCATGAGGGGAAGGTCGATCTGGAGGCGGCCATGCGTCCGCTAATGATGCAGCAGCGCCACCATCTGACGCCCTCCTCCTCCGGTGATGCCCGACTTCTTCTGAGCCAGGCCGATGTGGAGGAGGTCATTCATGAGGTGGTGGTGCAGCACCTCCGGCAGATCTACCAGCAGAAAACCATCTGGAGGAGGAAGTGGCCGATCTGGAGGAGGAAGTGGCCGATCTGGAGGTGGTGTCTGATCTGGAGAAGGAGGAGGATTTGGATGTTGACGAAGGAGAAGGAGGAGGAGGTGATTGCGTCGCAGCGCGCTGGTAGCATCTCAGCGCATCTGGCAGAGGCCTGCACCTCCTCGATCTCCCGCCGGGTGAACGGTATAAATCTTTCTGTGACCGGTTGTGATGCCGATGAACTAGGTTCTATGTATGAGCATTTCATCACATAAACAAATTCCTCGTACTTGTTGAGGATCCGCTCCACGGTATGCTCCTCGTTCGTGTACACCACCTCCAGAACGGTGCCGTGGGTGTGGACGGTAGTTGTCTCTGTTATTCTGTTGCGATCGTCCATGGTGGGTGGGGGATTGGGGTGGAACGAGGAAGAAGAGAAGGAAGGAATGCGAACTGTCTGCCACCAAACAGAGCAGTTCCTGGATATTTGCCGTTGATCTTAGCAGTTTCTCGAAAATGGCAACCGAACAAAGCAGTTGCTTGAAAATAGCCACCGATTTTTTTAATATCCAGATGTATTTTGTACATTTCTCTAATAGTTTTTTCTTTCACGCAGGAGTTTATTTCGGCAACACTGCATAAAAGTACCAATCTATCATTCCGAGAACCAGAAAACTTAAGGCAAGGAAATTTCGTGGATACTGATCTTGGAGTGGGTACTGCGACGACCGAGAGCTCATAGAAGGTGAGCTCCAAGTCAAAGATGGAAAGATGGCTTCATAAAGTGTAATAGGTGATATTACATTATGCTAATATGTGATGGATATGATTGTAGTCAAATTGTAAAAAACAGTGATATTATTGTATACCAATGTAATGATGGCATTTGTTCTATTTTATGAATTGAATAACGTTTTATTGCATTGTGCAATCAGCCTTTCATCTATTATGGCATATAACCGAAATATGAGAAAAGCTCAGTGCAAACGGGTAGATGGAAAACTCCGTATCTGATGTAGGAAAACTAAAGCAACAGAGGTCTGCGCCAACCGTTGCCAAATGGAAACCTCATCGGAAACGGTTTTTTTTGCCTCCGTTACCGATGAAGACCTTCACATCAGTGACAGGGTCGGGGACACGGACCCTTTCTCCGTTACCGAAGGGGTTTTTGGCCCGTTTCCGATATGTCGTTATGTACTAGTGTTTGGCTTCCAGCGGACCTCGGGGTCCTTCTTTGCGTCGTCCAGGAATCTACATTCCCCGAACGTGTGGTTGACTTTGCCTTGTCCGGCATGGATGGGGCAGGGCATTGCTTTTGCCTGCTCGTACGTCATGCGCTGCTTGTTAGGGCCAGCATCTTTTGCCTTCCCCTTCCACTTGCGGTTGTTGCCTTTGCCTTTGAAGGCGACAGCAATTTCACCGGATGTATCGGCTTTGTCTTCCGGATGTATCGGCTTTTCGAGGACACCTTCTGGACACCGAGCGTCGTCGTCTGCATGTGCGTACGTAGAGGCAACTTCCAACATAACCCCAAGGTTTTTCACCTTCATGCGCACTAGTTTGTGTCGAAGGCTAGAGCCTTTTAGCAAACCAGTGGTGAAGGCATGAATGGCTTGGTTGTCATCTATGTTTTTGCAGCTAGCCTTTGTCTGTATCGATCTTGCCAGAAAGTATGTTGCCAACTCGTCACGACCTTGCACGCATCGCGTTAGATCTGTGTAGGTCTTTGGTCGGTTGTACGTGCCTTGCAAGTGCTGGGTGAAGACCCGCTCCATGTCACGCCAACTGTGGACCGACTTTTCTGGCAAGTTCTCGATCCAGCTTCTAGCAATTCCTTCAAGCATCAGAGGGAGAAAACGTGCAGCCACAAGACCATCGCCGCCGGCAATCTGGACTGCCAGCGCGTAGTCCGACAACCATGAGTTTGGCTTGTCCTGGCCATTGTACCTTGGGCAGCTTTTTGACACGGATGTCATGTCCCTAAGGACCTGCACGCTCCGGATGGCAGGGCCAAAGCACTTAGGGCCGATGTAGGACTGTTCTTTTCCGCCTTGATGTCGTTGAGCCTATGTCCTGCGTCTTCTGGCTCGAGCTGCCTGTTGTACCTATCAACATGCGGCTTGTCCTGCACTACTCGGCTTCTGCCAAGTTTATGCTCATCGCGTCCACCTTCGTGCCTGGGTCATTGCGGCTGCCACCGCCACGTGGCTGCTGGTTGTTTCCCCGGCTGCCGCCTTCGTTGTTCCTGGGCGGAGGAGGTGCTTCATGCTTCTGTCCGCTAGTGCGTGATCCCTCGTCGCACTGCCTTCTGGGAGGCGATTCTTTGCGAGGTTCTTTGATTTTGCCCTTTCCCTTCCCATGGCTACTGGAGCCGGATGGATCCTCGGGCTGTCCATTGGCGGCTGCTTTGCATGCATCGGACTTTGACTCCAGTCATCCTCCTATCACGTCCGCCAACTCCGCGTGGGAATCGATGCGGGCTTGTTGCTCCAAAGCCGTTTCAACAAGGGCTGCGGTGTACCAAATCTTTTCGTCTTTGTTGTACTCGTCACCTATTAGGATGTCTAGCGCAGCCGCAGTGTTTACACCGTAGTTGCGAAAACTGGAGCACCCTCCTTGTTTCGGCGCTGCGGTGTTGTGGCCCACTCGAAACCAAGTTTCTGAGCAGGGGTCTTGTATTCTGCAGGGGGCGCATCTTGCTTCTTCCTGCTCTTCTTGTTGACCATGGCCGCCTTTATTTTGGCGTCCGGGGTCGGGGTGAAGAGGTTTCTGGCGGAGGTGATTTTGGCTTGTTCCACCCTTGTCTCAGCGAGCAAGTTTTGGACCTCGTTCTGCTTTTCCTCAAGGAAACGCGTCTGCTTTACGACAGAGGCGCGAAGCGTCTCCAGGTATGCCGCGTCAATGTTTGCATCAACCGACGTCTTCAGAATTTCATCGAGGGGGTCGTCCTTGCCGCTGTGTCCTCCTTTCCCCATGTTCGTCCTCTTTTTCGGAGCCGGCGGGGGCTCCAGGATGGCTTTGTCTGCTGCGGTCATGCCGGCACCAGAGGCTTGATGCGTGTAAACCACACGTTTGTTGGGAGACCCCAAGAGTAAGGTTTGATGAGTGTAGCAGCAAGTCTTCCATCGGTACGAAACCGAGGTTATCAATCCAGTAGGAGGTGAAGACACTTCTGAAGGTGTCAACAGTGTCAAAAAACTTGGCTTCTTGGGGAGTGCAAGAAGTCCTGACGGTTGACTTGGAACCTGCACACAAGACAATCAAACTACTTTGCCCCAACGAATCAGTGAGGGTATCAATCTCACCGGCTTGCTGAAAACAAAGGATTAAAAGTGTTGTATGGAAAATGATGTTTAATTGCAGAGAATGAAAGAGAACAATGATTGCAGTAGGTTGCATTTCAGATGTAAAAGAATGAACTGGGGTCCACAGTTCACTAGTGGTGTCTCTCCATAATACATAACTAACATGCTGGGTAAACAAATTACAGCTGGGCAATTGACAATATTGAAAAGTGCATAACATGCATGTGCAAGTTGTGGTGTCTACTATGAGATTCATTTGGGCATTACGACAAGGTACACAGACCGCTATCCAGCATGCATCTGTGCCTAAATAGTCCACCTTCAGGTTAGCGTCCGCACCCCTTCCAGTATTAAGTTGCAAGCAACAGACAATTGCATTATGTAAAGTGCATAATGTAAACAACACATTCATCCTTAGACAAAGCATCATTAGGTTACCCCTAGTGGCAACAGCACATCCACAACCTTAGGGGTTGCTGTCACTCCCCCAGATTAAATGGAGACTGAACTCACTATCTAGCATAAATACTCCCTCTTGGAGTCACAAGCATCCACTTGGCCAGAGTATCCATAAGCAACGGAGAGCATGCAAGATCATAAATAACATAGACATAATATTCGGTATTCAACTTGACATAGTATCAATATTCATCGGATCCCAGCAAACACAACATGTAGCATTACAATAAGATGATATTGATCATGATAGGCAGCTCACAAGATCTAAACATGACAGCACAAGAGGAGAAGACAACCATCTAGCTACCGCTATGGACCCATAGTCCAAAGATGAACTAGTCACACATCACTCCGGAGGCAGGCATGGCGATGTAGAGCCCTCCGGTGATGATTCCCCTCTCCGGCAGGGTACCGGGAAGAGCTTCAGAACCCTCCCACGTTAGGGTTGATGACAGCGGCGGCTCTGGAATGTTTCGTGGAAATTGACTCTGGTACTTAGGGTTTTCTCGAGGAAGGAAATGTATAGGCGAAGGGGCAACGTCGGTGGAGGCCCGTGGCGTCCTCACCACGTGGCGGCGCGGCAGGAGGTGGGACCGCGCCACCACATGGTGAGGGCGGCACACGGCCCCCTTCGTCTCTCCTTCGGACTCCGCGTACGTGTCAGAAAAATAGGGACTTTGGCTTTTGTTTCGTCCAATTCCGAGAATATTTTCAGAACAACTTTTCTGAAACAAAAAACAGCAGAAAACATGAACTAACACTGTGGCATCTTGTTAATAGGTTAGTCTCAGAAAATGCATAAAAATGATATAAAGTGTTTATAAAACATGTTGCAATTGACATAATATAAGCATGGAACATCAAAAATTATAGATACGTTGGAGACGTATCAAGGCTTCCGCCTCTTTTGCCGTGGCCGAGACAGTGACATCTGCCACGAAAGCTTGTTGCATGGTTGCTTCTGATTCCGCCGCCACCTCAGAAGGTGCGGGGTCAGCTGGCGCGAAGCACCTCTTGACCTGGGTCTCAAACATGCTAGCAGAGTCTTCTTCGGACTCAGAATCTACGTTAACATGAACCGTAGATCTGGATCCGGCATCTGATACCGCATGATCCTGCAAGGCAGGGAGGATGGATTCAGGATCGCCGCTGTGCGGCTGGGAGTCGGATCCGATCCTGGCAACGCCGATGAAGTGGGAATCTGAATCTGCGGACTCCCAGGAGGAGGCGGATTCAGATCCGTCTTGCGAGTAGTCGGACTCCGGGTGGCGGGTGGGTCCCCAAAGGGTGTGGTTTTTCGGGAACCCCATAACCTCCGGGGTGAAGCCGATGAAGAGATCGATGTCGCCGATCGAGATGAGAGTGTAGGCGATGAGCCCATCATTTGCCGAAGTCCAAGATGCGTCATCCTGGACGTAGCCCATGGAGCCAACTCGGATGGCGCGGCCAACGGCGATGGTTTTGCCGATGCCGCCAAGTGTTCCCGCCTGGAACGTGACGACTGACGCCTTATGCCCCACGGTAGGTGCCAACTATCGACGTATCGGCATCTGGGATATGAGACGGGGGTCCTCTAGCCGAGGGTGAATCGAGGGGAAGAAGGTGGACGTCGTCGAGGTCGGGATCGAACACGGCAGTTTACCCAGCTTCAGGTTCCACGGAAGTGGCGGAACCCTACGTGCCGCTATAACTCACTATAAGGCGAAGAGCCGTGTTGCGGCTTACAATGAGTTGGATGAGTTGCCCTAAAGGCTTCCTTGGTCCAGCTTATATAGGCGGCCGGACCTAGGGTTACAAGGAGATTACGTATCCGACAAGAATACAGAGTCCTAAACCTAGCCAGCAAGTCTGTCGCCTTCCGTCTTGGTCTTGGTGGCCTTCTGGGCTTCGGTCTTGGGCCTTCTCCTTGTCGGCACCCGCCTTCCTTAGTCGTCAGCTATCTGGGCCGCCCGGTAGGCAAAAGCCTTCACCACCACTTATGGGCCACCCAGGACTTGCCGGATTAGGCCATGTTGGCGGCACCCCTAGGTGACATTATACCAACAATATGCAAGCCCGATGCATGTGGTACCATGGGCTTCTCGTCGTACCAGAAGTGCACCGCCGCCATTCAATGCTTGCATATGGGATTGCCGACGATCTTGGGGACGAGCATGTGTGCATGAGTGAGTCCACGTGTCTGGAAACAATGTACAAGTTTTATGCGGCCGTTGTGCAGGTGTTCGGGCCAGAGTACCTGCGGGAACCCAATGCTGTCGACATGACCCGCCTCTTGTCCATCAATGAGTCAAGAGGGTTCCCCGGGATGCTCGGAAGCATAGATTGTATGCATTGGGAGTGGAGGAACTGCTCATTTGCTTGGCTGGGGCAGTACAAGGGCCATATTGGGGCCTGCACGGTCATACTTGAGGCCGTGGCATCACAGGACCTCTGGATTTGGCACTCGTTTTTTGGCATGGCCGGCTCGCACAATGACATCAATGTGCTGCAGCGGTCTCCGGTGTTCAATAGGCTCTCCAATGGCCTGGCACCCGAGGTGACCTATGAGATCAATGGTCACCAATATGACAAGCCCTATTACCTTGCTGATGGGATTTACCCCACATGGACTACATTTGTCAAGACAATCTCCAATCCCAATGATGAGAAGAAGAGGAGGTTTCCCAAGGAACAAGAGAGTGCAAGAAAGGATGTAGAGCATGCATTCGGTGCTCTACAGTCACGATGGGCTATTGTTCGCCATCCTACTCGGACATGGGACAAGGACCAGCTGTGGGAGGTGATGACATCGCGTGTGATCATGCACAACATGATCGTGGAGAATAACGCGACGAGGGCTTGAATGATCAGGCATGGCAGTTCCAGGGTGAGTTGGTTGAGCCCCAGGGAGCGTCCACATTTGCTCAGTTCCTCGACTTCCACCGTGACGTTCGTGAGAAGGTGTCTGATCTTCAGCTCCATAATGATTTGGTGGAGCATGTCTGGCAGCACTACGACAACCAGGGGCAGTAGTTCCATTTGATGAACTATTTGTCTTATTTATTTTGTTTGTAATGCATGAAACAATTTGTTATTTCTGAAACTATTTCTGTTTGTTTGAACTATTTGGATTGTAATAATAAGTACTTGATAAACTATTTGAATTGTTTTTATGGATTGTATCCTTTGTATTTTATCATTGTGCTTGCTACTTGTTTTTGTGGCAATGTGATCACACAGTGGCAAAAATTGATCAAAATGATCAAAAACCCTGGCCGGGGCACTAGTAGGAAAAGGGCTATAGAGAGGTTGGCATTCTGTGGCGCACCCTTAATTGGTGCGCCACAGAATTATTTCTGTGGCACATGGATGTTGGTGCGCCACAGAAATATTGGACTTTCTGTGGCGCATCTTTGGCCCATGCACCATAGAAAGTCAGAATTTTGTGGCGCATGCCCACCCATGCACCACAGAAAGCCAGAAAACCTGTGGGTCCCACGCGCAATCATTGGGCCAAGGTCTATCTGGGGAAATTATGTGGCGCACCGCGGCTGGTGCGCCACAGAAACCCAACTTTCTGTGGCGCATGGTGCTAGATGCGCCACATAAAGTTGGGTTTATGTGGCGCACCAGCCACGGTGCGCCACAGAATGTCCACTTTCCGTGGCGCATCCAGCACCATGCGCCACAGAATGTTGGCCCACCAGATCTACAAAAAAGGTGGCAGCACACTTTCCCCATGCATGTGACCTTCTTCATCCTCCCATATAGCTCGAGCTCCTCCTCTCTCCCATGCCATTTTGACTATCCTATTCTCCGTCATATGTTGTTAAACCTACTTTGTTTGATATATAATAGGTGAGGGCTTGGGGAGAGCCTCCATATATATTCTCCTCCTCTCTTTTTGTCCACTATTTTCTCTCCATCACCACACACTCTCTCTCATCGATCACGATCACGTCTCGGCAACGGATCTAGATCTACTAGGTGGGTATTGTTGGATGGATATGTGTATGCATGTTTTGTGTGGCTGGCGATGTGTATGGATGTTTGTTAAAGGCATGAGAAACTTGTCGGCGGGCGGTTTGCATGACGATCGATGTTTATACATGAAGCTTGTGTGTGTTGTGCATGTTGTTGCCTTTTGTTGTTGCGTTGCGCCGGCGTGGTGCATGGATGTTTGCCGAAATGTTGATTCATTTCCATTTCGGTAAATTTTTGCACCACATATGTCCTACTTTTAGGGGAAGTCATGCCGAATTTTTTTGTCGAACATTTCCGACTTTCCGACTTCCCGCATGAGAAGCTTGTATGTGTGTGTGTGTGTGTGTGTGTGTGTGTGCATGTTGCGGTTAATTAATTCTAATTAATAACACATACTCTATATGTATACCGCGTAGGCGACTATGGTCATCAAGATGAGCTCCAGTCGAATCAACAAGTACAAGGAAGAAGCGAAGGCGGAAATGATTCGGTGCAACGTGCGCCAGATACGATGTCCGTGTAGAATTTGCAAACTTGTGAGATGGATTGACCCTGATTCCGGACAATTGGAGGAACACCTGCTCATGCGCGGTTTCATGGAAGGCTTCAACCAAGTGCTGACAGCAAATGTTGCGCCTGAAGATGAGGGCGGGCAAGATGATCGTGACGAAGGAGATGCCGGCGGACATGGTCATGATGGTGGTGGAGAAGACGCGAACACGCCGCAGAGCTCGCTAATGTCGGCCTTGATGGAGTCTCATGTTCAAGAACTGCTCCTCAAGAAGGCGAGCAGCATTAGAGAGAAAGCCAAGCTGGCGCAAATGGAGATAGACGGGAAGACTCCGTTGTATCCTGGGTGCCGGCCACAGGATACGCGCTTGCAAGTAACGCTTGATGCTCTGGAGATGAAGTCGGGAAACAAATGGACCGACGCGAGCTTCAACAAGAACATGCAATTCTTCCACGAGCGTCTTCCCGAGGGGAACACATTGCCAACTAGTATCGAGGAGGCCAAGAAAGTGGTGTGCCCTCTTGACCTACCGCACGTTAAATACCACGCCTGCATCAATGATTGCGCAATTTATCGGGGCGAGTACGAGGACAAAACCACATGTCCGGTGTGCGGCCAAGGACGGTACAAGAGTCGTGGGAAGAAAGCTCCTCAAAAAGTGGTATGGTACTTTCCTATCACTCCCCGTCTGCAGCGGTTCTTCGTGGACCCTAAGGAAGCAAAGCTCATGCAATGGCACGCGGAAAGGGAGAAGCCCGAAGAAGATCTGGAGAAGGGCAGGATCCTTACACACCCTTCAGACGCTAGCTAGTGGCAAGAGTTGGACGCCGTCGGAAATTTCGGAGGCGACGCAAGGAACGTCAAGCTCGGTATGAGCACCGATGGACTCAATCCGTTCGGCAACCAGAGTAGCACGCATAGCACATGGCCCGTGTTTGTATGGCCTTACAACCTTCCCCCGTGGTTGTGCACGAAGCAAAGGTATATACACATGAGTATTCTCATTCAGGGCCGAAACAAGCAGGTGTCCACATACATACGTATCTCGCGTTGTTGGAAGAGGAGCTTGTGGGCGACGCCAGCCCGTACGTGGGATGCCTACACTGGAGATTATTTCCCCATGAGAACCGCGTTGCTCACAACGGTGCAGGACTATCCTGGTTGCTCATATGTATCGGCCTAGGTAGGCCACGGATTCTGCGCATGTGTCAGGTGCATGGATAAGACCCCGCATCTCCAGCTACCAAGGAAGACCGGGTCTTCGAAAACCGTGTACCCAGGGGCTCGAAGGTGGCTTCGCATGGATCAACCGTGGAGGAAACGCGGTGACCTGTTCAATGGTAAGGACGAGCTCGAAGGACCCCCGATCCCAAGGAGCGGCACAGAAATCGACGAGCTGTTGAAGAATTGGAAGGAGTGCCCTGCGCCAGGAAAGAAACGACTGAAGGTAGATCCGCTGCTGGGTGTATGGAAAGCGAGGGCTAGCAAGATACGATCTGAAATGGCTTGGTGTCAGGAAAGATTTTCAGGCCCCCGATAGCGATGACGATGATGATGACGATTAGATGGAAGGGACTCAAGGTCGCCGCAAAAGGGTAAAGAAGAACACTGTGGTGCTTCCCGCTACGTGCTTCACTATGAGTCCGGAGGAGCTCGAGCAATTCTACATGTGTCTCCTAGGAGTCAAATTTCCTCATGGTTACGCGGGGCAGATAAGCAGATATCTGGACGGAACGAAGAAGAGGTTTAGCGGGATGAAGTCTCACGACTGTCACGTGCTGTTGACGCAGATACTTCCCGTTGCGATTCGAGGGATAATAGATGAGCACGTCCGTGATACGCTGCTTGCCCTTTGCAACTTTTTCGACGTCATCAACAGGAAGTCGATCGGCGTGAAGCAGCTCGACAGGCTACATGAAGAGATCGTGCTGATACTATGCGAGCTCGAGATTTACTTCCCGCCAGCATTCTTTGATATCTGGGTGCATCTCCTTCTCCATGTTGTTGATGACTGTAACAGCCCAAAGTTGAGAACCTAAAAACCTGAGTGAAATTTTCGCTTTTGTGTTTCTTTGCATCATGGCATCCATATTAATTTGCTAAACCACACACTGATTGGTTTGGCACCATTGAAAAACAAAATGTCAAACTTGCCTTAACCAATCTCAAAACAATGAAAGCACTCAAACTTGCAAAACACAAATACTTTGACCTCTCATATTTGTCAAGGAAGTCCAAGAGTTCAAAATACTACTTTGGACTTGCTCTAAAAGTCCTAAAGGATTATAATATGGGGAATTTAGAAAAATGGCATAATCCCACCCTATGAACAAATGTTGTCCAAACTATTTTATTTTGCAACCCCAATTTTTTTGGTGCTTCTACATGCTGTTGGGAGGCTACAAGAATTTTCTACTATTTTTCTAAAGTGTCTAAGTGCCTTAAATAAATCCCTAAAGTCACAGGTTTTAGAATTAAAACTGAAAAGGACTTGTTTGTGAGGGAAAGAAACTGCCAGGGGGCTTTTTGAAAAATCCTCTTCTTCCTCCCCTGTAGCGACCGAGAAGCTCGAGCTTCCGCCGAACCAGCTCGACACCGCGCCCTCCTCTGCTCGCCGTTGACCACGCGGGGTGGATAAGGCCACCGCCGAGGTCGCCCTCTCTCTCTCCCCATTGTTTTCCCCGTTTCCTCGCTCTCTCGTGCTCCGCCATGGCCGTGACCTAGCCGAGGTCGTCGCCACGCAACGCCACCATTCCAGGATGCGAGGAGCAGATCGACGACCACCACTAGCTCCGCCACGCCGTCTTCTCCGTCCACGCCGAAGGAATTGAGCCGGGGAGCCGCGAATCGACCGCACTGTCCGCATCTTCTCCGACCACGGCCACCGTTGCGCCGAGCGATTCCAGCCATCTCCGTCCACCTCCGCCCCTGCTGAGCGCCACCACAAGTCCAGGGTGAGCACACGAACCTCCTAGTGCCCTCCCTTGCGTCGCTCGCGATCCGTAGCTCGGGATTCATTGGAGCTCGTCGTAGCATCGCGTGCTTGCTCGTGCATCGGATATTCCGGTGTCAATCCCGGAATTTTCCGGATTTTCTTCCGGACCGAGAAAATGGCTACTGGACTCACCCAGTTTCGCCCGGTATACACCCGGTATTGACCCGGAAATAATTCCGGATTTATTTTCTCCGGTGTCAAACCCGGAATATTCCGGACCTGAAACCGGATTGCTCCGATACCAAACCCAGAAATTTCCGGACCTGAATCCGGATATTCCGATTTGGTTCAGTACTGATGATAACTCATTTTGCACCTCTTTTTCTCGACTTTGAATAGACAGTTCTATTGTTGTTTGAAACAATTTATAAAAGGGGCATATCTAAAGGGAAAATTAGAAATGCAATAACTTTTTATTGGTTCGTCAGAAAATGGTGTTTGATATACCAAAATGCACAGAAAAAGGCGAACTATCTGAAATCATCAATATCATGCATCCTTGACCACAAGTACAGTACTGCACTGTTAGAAGCTAGTAGAATCATTAAGTGAAATATGGGGAATTTTCTTCTCTAGTTGAAGTAATCCTTTTCACACCCCATTTAAATTGCTAGATAACTTATGTTAAGTGCAGTACATTAAATTGTCATGTCATCGTGAGTGTGCATTGCACCTGTTGTATTTCGTGGTATTTATTTGTTCCTTTCCATTGTTGTTTGTGCATCGGTAGATCAAGGTGTTGAAGTGCCACCACCGTATCGTGACGATCCCTATTACCAGCCGTATCAACAAGGCAAGCATAATCCGCCCTCTGAGCATGTCTTATCCTATTTTCCGCAAATATTTTCTCCACTATAATATTGCATGCGGTTCCAGATGTCAATTTATTTGGATTAGAGTATCCTATAGTTGCATTAAGTTTCCGATGCCATTACCTGTTTCCCTCCTATTATCCATAGGTTTGTATTGTTGGCCTGAGATACTTAACTATTCAATGTTGATGCTTAGCCATGCTTAGTTAAATGTTTATTCGTCCGATGGATATGTCATGTTGGGAACAGATGTGGAAATGTTCGGATGATGGTGGAGAATTGTGGTGACAGGTAATAAAATGCTTAAAGGTGGGGATGAGATGCCACTGTGGTTGTGGTGCTTTGTCTCGTTCTCGTCGCCTAGGTGTGAGTTCTTTACCTCTTGAACCAAGACTGAGCGTACAACCATGCGTGAGGCCTATGCAATTGCAGGAACCCTTATTCGACTAAATAACTTGTGAGGGGCTAGCCAGGGTCCTCTAGTTCGAGCTTCCATTTGCGCGTGCGTGAAGATGGTGGTTGAGAATGGGATGAGGATTGTGGTGTTAGGAAAATAAGTGGCCATGGGGCAGAGTGTTGGAGGCACTGAACCTGTCCTACCGTCACTGATGATCCTGGAAAGTCTCAAGCGAGGGAGAAGTCGTCACCGCTCCCACCCAGCTGGCTCTCCAAGGAAGAGAGCTAAGAGCTAGGCAATGGGCCGGACGGTACGTGTGGCAAACATTGTACACCCCTGCAGGGTTAAATCTTTTCGAAAAGCCGTGTCCGCGGTTATGGACGACTTGGGAAAGGACGATAAGACCATAGAATAACTTGAACGGAATGATTAAAACCTGGGTACTAAAGGTACCACTCAAGAATGCAAGGTTGACTTCCTCGAGGGTGATTCAGGGAGGTGCCTTTGTAGAACAGGTACAGTGGTTGATGTTGAGAAAGGTGATCAAAGAAAGGAGTTACTTCTTACCTCTTTTACAAATATTCTGATTAGTCGATGCCATGGAGTTATGTTCTTATAAATAAAATCAGCTTTATGCAAACAGCCATAAAACTTTGAAAGGCTCATCGAGCTAAAGCTCTATATTTAATCTTGCGAGTTCGTCGAACTCAACGTCGTTTGTTTTGTTTCAGAGGAGGACTTCACCGATCTCGAAGGTGGGTTCTTTGTGGACGTCGACGAGTAGTCTGGGGTTCTCAGGTGGCAGCTTGGGACATCCCGGAACAGCTGGCCTGGGAATGTTTATTTGTAGGCCTCTTAGGCCATAATTTGGTTCTTGTTGTTTAGAACAACCTAATTCGCTTCTGCCTGTTGTAATGTTGGGTTTGTGACCTCTGGTTGTAATTTGCTATCTTTCTCTATTATAAGTGTTGAACTATAATGTTTTGTGTCGTAGGGTCTGTGATGTGCCAGTTGTTCCACAAGTCTTGATCTCTCTATTATGCATTGATAGTTGTGCCTGTGTTAAGGCATCAATCGGGGTGTTGCGTTGCCGATGATCAATTCCGAGCAACGCCTGCCAAAGGTTTTGGCCGGGGATTGGTAAACCCATAACCTCCGATTGTATCGCTTAACCGGTGACACACATCATCACTGTATAGCTGTCGGGTCGAGGCACCACAATGACATCAGGCAGCTCGGGCCAACGTTCATGCACTACATGAACGTTCGCAACAGGGCCCGTCCAGACGCAAGCATGGCAAAGGGCTTTCTAACCTACGAGTGCATCTCCTTCTGCCAGAATTATCTAAGCACCGAGAACCAAGATGTTGGTCTGCCCACGAGGAAACACTTCGGCAGGCTCAATGGATATGGTCACCGAGAGGGCGCCAGCTCAACCTTTGTCAGCATGCAGGGTCGAAAGGACAACTTCGACAGGGCTCACCGGGTCGTGCTAAAACACTTACAGTTGATCGAAACTTGGGTGGAACTGCACAAATGCTTACTCGAGCAACATTACATCAAACTGGGCCGGCCGAGAAAGAAGGGAGACGTAACCAGAGAGCACAACTCCAGCTTCACGCGTTGGTTCAAGAAAAAGCAACTGGAGTTAGCAAAGAGCAAAGCGCCATCTACGGAAGATGAAAACTCATATTCTCCTTATCACTGGGTCCCTCGCAAAACGTAAAGACCTATCAGGCGTACGACATCAACGGCTACAGATTCTACACCGAGGAAAAGGACAAGATGTCGGAATATGAAAACTTAGGAGTAACTATGCTATCCTACGGCAATGAGGAGGCTACTGTCAAGGAAAGATACTTCGGAAGGATTGAGGACATATGGGAGCTCAACTACTGTGGAGAGTTGGTGCCAATGTTCCGTGTAAGATGGGCCAAGGACGTCGTTAAAGAAGGCCGGTATTTCACCACCATGGTAATACCCGATGCCAAATCGAAGAACGCCTCCGCGAAAAACGAGCCATGGGTACTCGCTAGCCAAGTTGAGCAATGCTTCTTCATTACCGACCCGTCAAAGCCTAGCCGTGTTGTCGTGAGGAGGGGCAAGAGGAGCATCATCGAAATGGAAGGAGGCGCCACCGAGCAAGACTTGGACAACGAGCCAAAGATCGAGGAGGAATTCGACAAGTTCACGCGAAGGTTGTCCGTACCTACTAGTACACAAAGAAGGAAGACCTCCGTACCTACTAAAGTTTGTCCGTTCACGCGAAGAAATCTCAAGGTGACCGGCCTAAAGTTTTCAACCGCTAAGAAGGGAAAGAAGAGAAGCTAGCTCGTGGAACCAAGACGAAGAATACTTTTTTGGTGTATTTAATTTGTGTGTGTGTGTGTGTGTGACAATGGAAGCATATATTATGAATTTGATAATTTTTGTGTGTGAGAGACAAAGTATATGTATATCATGAATTAGATAATTTATGATATGTGTATCTCATAAATTTGTGTGTGTTCTTTCTTTAAATTTAACCAAAAAAGAATAACCAAATTATTATTTTTAAACAAAAAAATGTGAGACAGCCAGGAATTGAACCTGGCTGCCCAACTGTACAAGTTTCAGAAGCAATCCATTGGGCTATGTAGATGTCATTGTCATAATACAGCAGAACTAGTTTTAAAAAATCGCACTAGACAATTATGTGGCGCACCCACCCGGAGGTGCGCCACAGAATCCTGAATTTCTGTGGCGCACCCCTCCACTAGTGCGCCATAGAATCCTGCCTTTCTGTGGCGCACCCCTCCAACGGTGCGCCACAGAATTCTGTTGCGCCCACTTACATGTGGGTCCGCCAACTTGCCTCCCTCACTTCGCGAAAACTGCTAAGGATCCAAAATTCCTCTCGCGCGCTCGATGACCACCACCGCGTCCTCGCCGCCGGCAGCTCCCGCCCGCGCGCTCGACGAGCACCGCGTCCTCGCTGCCACTCCACCGCGCTCGACCCACACCGCCACCGACGGCCAGGAGCACCTCCACTGCCACCCCGCAACGCCCCTGCCCTAACCGCACGCTCGGCCCCCGCGTGGCGCCGCCGACGAAGACCTCCCGTCCTCGCACCTTCCTTCCCTCCGCACCGGCGACGACCTCTACACCATGCTCGACGACCTCCCCTCCCTTCCCCCCCAGGTGCTTCCCCTTTCCCCCTCCTCCCTCCTGTAACATCCCAAAATTATTAACAAGTATTATTAATTCCAAAAATGAGAGCCAACAAATTTTTTTGTTAAATTATATGTGTTGATCTCATATTCTTGCTTGTGTTGTTTATTTCTTCTTGTTTGTGTTAGTTGCTTGCTCTATTTGAGAACATAAAGAAAAGAAGAGGAATAAAATAAAAGCAAAACAAGAAAAATAAATGTGGCAAGTGCCACACAAATTCTCCAAGTGAGGATCTCATTTTGTTTCCAACAAAATTTAGTGGAGTGGTAGTACAAACCCTCCCATTTCATCCTTACTACTTATCTCTCTTAAATAATATTTTGAACTAGTTTTAAAATTCTAATGTATATCAAATAGAAATAAAACCAAATTTCCATAATTAAAACCCTATGAAAGAAAATGTTTCAAAACATTTTATTATTTTATGCCAATTTTTGTGGAGATTCTGTACATTATGGGAAGGCCCCACAAATTTTGACAATTTTTTCTAAATTGATTTAGTGCCTCGAATAAAATCAAGAAATGCTTCTGGAATCAAAAGAAGGACTAGAAAATAAATAAGAAAAAGAAGAAGGAAGAATAGCAGCAGAGAGGAGGCAGGGGGCTTTCTACAAAAGTGTCATCCCCTACCTCTCTCCCTAGCTCCCTGTCGCCGTCGCCGTGTCGCCATGGTCGACGTCGCCGTTCCCAGGCCCCCAGGGCCCCCTTGCTCGCGTTCACCCTCGCCCCCGTGCCTCTGCACCCTCTGCTGGCAGAGGAGAGCCTCTCCCCTCGCCTTAACGCCTCTGTCCCCCGATACACGCCGCGGAGGAGTTGGACGGCGCCGGCCAAAATTGGCCCAGCCCGCGGCACCTCGACACGCGATCCGCTACGCCAAGAACCCTAGCTCCATCCCGGACCCCCCAGACACCGCGCGCCGGCCTCTCCGCCCCTCTGGAGCTCTCCTGCACCCGACCCACCATGGACCGACCTCGGCCGATAAATACCCCACCCGCACCGTGCACTCCCTTCACTCCACCCCGACCTCTCTCACTCTCTCCACTCCTTGCTCTCCATCATCATCGCACTCACCCGAGCCCTTTCCTCCATTGTTTTGTGCGCAGGCGCGCCGTAGAAGCTTCGCCGGAGTAGCGGCTGTGGCCGTGGGAAGTTCGTCGACACGCCGCCGGAGCTAGACGCCGTCCCAGCAAGCAGGACTCGGCCATAAGCTCTCCCCACACCGCCGCCGTCGATTCGCGTCGTCACCGAGCCTTCCCGAGCCCTCTAGGTGAGGTTTTGCCCAACCTCGCTGTCGCCGGAGCCACGGCGCCGCCCAGAAATGGTCATCGCCGATGGATTCGTTGCGGACCGTTGGATCTCCATCCAACGGTAACTTACCGTTTCGGATAGAAAAGAAAGAGAGAGAGACTGACGAGCGGGCCCCGCTCGTCAGGGTTTTATTAATTTCCCCACGTGCGCTGTGCCGCTGACCATTGGGTCCCCTGTGTCAGGGTTTTCAACATTATCCACTAGTTTGATTAAATTCGAATTTCTAGTTTCTATAGATTTCAGTACTGGACCCAATTTGAAAAATCAATATCTCGAGATTTAGGAATCCAAATAAATCAAACTCAATTGTTTTGCAAAGCTTATGAAATTATTTAACCAACCCAATTGGTCTCATGTCATTTAATTAAAGGATTAAAATGCATTGTTGAAAATGCCACAGAAGGTTTAAATTCTAAACTTGTTTGTTTTTTATACTCTGTTAGTCCAAATTTTGCTAGCTTAGTACTGCCATGTATTAGCTCCCCTAATTTTGGTAGAATTAATTAAGCAATATTAATTGTTGACTTTAAGATAAACCCTTCTGGACTAAAACAAACAAATATGTTTAGTGGTTGACCCAAATGAGTTAGGACGAATTTTGTTAGCTCACATTTAGTCATGTTTACTTACCCCAAAAAGGATTTAATTTTCGGAGCAACAGAACTTATTTGATTGCCAAAACTTGATTATTAAGCTACTGGATTCAAACCTTTGTGTAGGGAGTTTGGTAACTCCAATTGATCCAATTCAACTTGAGTTGTCTTCTACAAATCAGTAGCTTTCTATAGAAATTTAGTTTGTATTTTTGTGACAAACAAAACTGAAGTTGTGCAATTAAACATGTTTAACAAGTTTCTGCCATAGTTTGGGCATAAACAAATAATGTTTAATTCAATTATTTTGAAATCAAATTGTATTGTTTGATGAATGCAGTGGCTATTTAGAGCATTTAGGATTGTGATGATGTGATGTTGTTTGAGTAGTTTAGTGATTGCTTGTATTTGTTTGTTTATCGATTAGACGAGAACGTTGCTGGATTTATCGAGGAAGGGGAATTTGTTGAACCTGAAGATCAAGATCAAGTCCACTTTGCCGAGCAAGGCAAGCTACTCTCTGAGCTTGCACCTAAATATATATGCATCTACTTTGGTCAAATGATTATTCTTAAGGCAATGTTTTACAAAACCTTTTCGAAAAATATATGGATATTACTTTGCCACCGTATGTAGTAGTTATATAAAACTTTAGGATGGAAAACAATGTTGTTTATTCAAAACTCCTTTGGAAATACTTGTGTGGAGGTGAACTACCGAGATGTCGGTGTTGAACTGAAGAAGTGGATAGTTGAGTTATTTGGGAAAAATGCACAGTGTGTCTTTGTACTTACGTCAACCAGCCGATACTCTGTGCGACCACATTCACCACATATGGGAAAGGGCTTAGTCATATAATTTGCTCTTATTAGTATGGGATACCTCATCAACGGAGATGACTCCGTTATGCATGAGGGGATGGTTCGTGACTCCCCTGACCTGGGTCCTCGCTCAAACTCTATGAAAAGATAAGGAGGAGGATTGAAGACTTCATAAATGTGGTCGCCGGGAAAACATATGAGTCCTCACACTTAGGGTTGCCGACGGGGACCTGACTGAGTGTCGATGGGAATTATCATATGGGTAGGATCCTATACTAGCATGAGCAAAGGAGAGGCTAGGGCCGGTGGCTCAACTTCGCATACACCTTGTATGGCGGGACGTGGCTGACACGATGAGTTACCGGATGGATGTGGGATAAAAGCGTGCTACCTCTGCAGAGGGTTAAAAACTATTCGAATAGCCGAGTCCTCGGATATGGACAGTTGGGAGGCCCTACTCTGACCTTTGTGCAAGTTTTGAAAAGAGTTGAGTTTTAAAAAGAAAAAAAATGAAATGGTGTACCTATACCTACGGATCGGTATGAGGTTGTTGATGGAAAAAGGAAACCATGGTGAAATATGGTTGGAAAAGGAGGAGTTTTGGAGAACAGATAAAATGATGAATTATTCAAAGATGGTTACAAAACTCTTCTTACCTTTTTCATAAAGATATAGAGATGTTTTAAAACATAAAAGTTGAAGTTAAATTAAAACTAGTGCATACTCATGTTGGGGTAGTTTGCGAGTACATTCAAATGTACTCATATTGGTTTCGTCCCTGGCTATTGTCCTAGCCAGACTACGAGGAGGAGCACTACGCCGAGCAGGAGTATGGTGACTTCTACGCGAACTAAGGATCTCCACAAGTCAGCTGCCTGTCGGGTCGTCATCGTTAGAATGATGTCTACTACGCCGTAGCTTCCGCTGATATTTTGGTTTGGCCCTTGAAGGCACCTATGTAAGAACTTGGTCTAAATGACCATTTATGTAAGACTTTTTATTCGGTACTGTAATGGATGTAAACTTTGGTATCCAATTCGGATTATGTGCAACGACAGACTGATCACGGGATCGTTGTGTTAAGCATAATCGGGTATTTCGGACAGCTAGTCCGGGGTCCCCACAGACTTGGTATCAGAGCCATCCTGACTTTAGGAAACCTTAGTTAGCATGGTCGTCAAACAAGTGTTATCAAAAAGAGTAATTTCTAAAAGAAAGGAGTGAAGTATTTTTGAAAACCGCTTATCTCCAATCCTCTTACTTATGCAAAAATTTATTCTCATTAAACATTACAATTTCCTTAGTATCCTTAAAATTTTGTGCACTTATCATCCCACTAACTTAAAATTTTGCTTAAAAATTTGTAGATGGCACTCCACTGGACCGAGTTCGTTCAGCTGAGAAGGATAGCAAGCTGACGTTCGAGAATGACTTGTTCGAGTTGAGCAAGCTGCTAGGTCGCCCCGCTCCAGAGTTTGAGGGAGCCCAGATTGATGTTCACGGTGTCGGAAGGCTGAGCTGGCTCATCAGGTCGTCAGTTCGCCGGAACATCAAGTCTCCCAGTTCCAGGACGCTCGTCTTCACCACCAAGGAGGCCACCTGGGTTGACGGTCTCTGTACTGCTACACAGAGGATGCTAGCCCGACTTTGTGAGGAGCACAAGGCGGAGTTAGTAGACTCCCGTTTCCGGTTCTACGGGAGGCGCAACTGCGACGGACACCCTACTCCTTCCCCTTGCCACCCGATGTTTGGGAGCTACATCATGGACATGGAGCTCTTACTTCAGCACACCAGGATGATCTGATGCGCACTAGGATTCAGCTTCGCTTTGACCGCGAGTCGCTCGTTGAGCTTCGCGAGAATGAGGAGAAGCTGCTGGAGGATAAGGTCGCTCTTCTCGGAAAGAGGGCCCAGCTGAGGAGGACCATCGTGAAGCTCCGCAAGAAGGTGGCAGAGCAGGACCAGCTGATCGAGGATCTAGAGCACCATACTGACGAGATGGAGGAGGAGGGCGAGGATCTCCGCAAGGAGAACAACGCTTTCCTCAGTGACGATGATGACTTTGGAGGAGATGGACTGTGAGGAGGAGGATGATGAGGAGGAGTTAGTTGACGAGGAGGAGGAGCCACTCGAGGCAGTTCTCGAGGACGAGGAGGAGGATCCCGAGGAGCCACCTACCAGTCAGATGCTGACGTGTTAGAGCTGGAGGTTCCACCTCAGTAGGCGAGTGACTTGATCACTACCGCAGGATTAGGTTGACCCCTATCGCTAGTCGAGTAGAGTAGTGGTTCTTTTGGAAACCAGATGCTATGTATCTTAGATGTAAGGTGATGTTGTAAGCTTGAGTTGTAAGCTTGATGTGTGTGAACTCCTTGATGTGTGTTTGTGAAATATAAGTATGTTTGTCTTGTTAAATCTGTGTGAAATATTTTCATATAATCCTTAAATTAAACAACCACTTGCGAAATCGTCTTTCCCTTAGTCGAACTTTTCTTGCCTTGCCTCTTATACCCGGTGTGCTTCAGGATGCCGCCCCGTCGCGACAATACGGGAGGATCAGGATCAGCACCACCACCACCAGACCCAACCCCCGCCAACTTCTCGCGCTTATCATGGAGGAACGTGAAAATGCCCGGCAGGAGCGCCAGGCTCATCTCACTGCCCTGCAACAACTCGCAGCCGCTTACAACAACAACAACAACAACAACAATGGTGGTAATGGCAATGGCAATGAGAACCAGCGATCCACCTTAGGCGATTTCCAGAAAACCAACCCCTACCTTCTCCAGGGACTTCACCCACTGGAAGCCGATGATTGGCTTCTTACCATTGGGAACAATCTGAAGTTGCTGCTGTAGGAGACAATGAAAAGGTGCTGTATGCAACCCACTATCTTGCTGGACCTGCACGAGCTTGGTGGGAAGCTACCAAGCTCTCCAGCAGGCTGACCACGTCATCAACTGGGCTGAGTTCAAGGAGAAGTTTCGCAGAAGCACATTTCTGGTGGACTCATTGATAGGAAGAGGGATGAAGAAGTATGTAGTCGGCTATCTTGATGAGTTTACCGACTTATCTCGGTATGCTCCCGAGGACACCGACAAGGAGGAGAAGAAGATGGAACGTTTCCTGAATGGGCTGCATGATGAACTGCAGTGTGCTTTGGTTGTCCATGACTTCCGTGATCTGGAGTCACTTGTGGACAAAGCCATCCAGCTGGAGACCAAGCGCAAGTCTATGTATGAAGGTCGCAAGAGGAGGATGAATGCTCAGGAAGGTTCGAGCAGTCAGAAGCCTCGTATCTTTCAGCAAAACCCCAAACCTGCCTATCGACCACCCCAAGCTCCACGCCCCAATTTCCCTAACCGCCCAAACAACTTCAACCGCCCCAATGACAATAACCGTCCCAGAGGAAACTTCAACAACTTCAACCCCAATGCCAATGTTGTCTGCTTTGAATGTGGCAACAAAGGTCACTACTCCAAGGAATGCCCCAATCCCAAGAGGAATGTTCAGCGCCCCAATGCACCGAACAATGGTCAAGGCCGCAATGGAAATGGTAATGGCAAGAATGCCGCACCCCGCGGAAATGCTGCTGTTGTCAAGGGTCGTCTGCACCACATCAATGCTGAAGAAGCTCAAGATGCGCCGGATGTTGTGCTGGGTACGTTCCTTGTCAACTCAGTACCTGCAACTGTTCTGTTTGATTCTGGTGCAACACATTCATTTGTTACCGAGGAGTTTGTTGCTAAGGGAGGTTTAGTAGAAGGCTTCCTAACTAAAACCTTGAGTATACAAATCCCTGGTTCCACCCTAGAAACCAAGAGATTTTGTCCAAATACTGCCATAGAGATTTCAGGCGAAAATTTGCAGCCGACCTAATTGTTTTAGGAACCCAAGGCATAGATGTCATACTCGGTATGAATTGGCTAGCCAAGTACCATGGTCGAATAGACTGTGCCAGAAGAGCTGTATCCATCACCACCGACAAAGAAGTAGAAGTGGAGTATGTGTCTGAACCCAATCACCCCAACCAGGCTGCCATGAGAGCATAGCTCGACCCACCCTAGATGAGATCCGTGTTGTTCACCTATTCCGAGATGTTTTCCTGAGGAATTACCTGGTATGCCGCCAGACCGGGAAATTGAGTTCATAATTGAGCTTATCCCAGGAACAGCCCCAATATCCCAAAGGCCTTATCGGATGAATCCGGAAGAACTGGTTGAGTTGAAGAAGCAGTTGGCAGATATGCTTAGCAAAGGACTTGTTCGTCCAAGTGCTTCACCCTGGGGATCACCTATTATTTTTGTGGACAAGAGAGACGGTACCACACGACTGTGTGTGGATTATCGCAGGCTAAATGACGTGACCATTAAAAACAAGTATCCCCTTCCCAAGATCGAGGATCTGTTCGATCAGATGAACGGAGCCCGAGTCTTTTCAAAGATCGATCTTCGGACAGGTTACCATCAGTTGAAGATCAGAGAGACAGACATTCCCAAGACCGCCTTCACCACCGTTACGGTTTGTTTGAATACACGTGATGTCCTTTGGTCTGACCAATGCCCCAGCCTATTTCATGAATCTCATGAACAAGATTTTCATGGAGTACCTCGACAAGTTCGTGGTAGTTTCCTTGATGACATCCTTATTTATTCCAAGACCGAAGAAGAGCATGCTGAACACCTGCGTCTAGTTTTGGAGACCCTCCGAGAGCACCAGCTGTATGCCAAGCTTAGCAAGTGTGAGTTTTGGCTCAATGAAGTGGCGTTTCTCGGACATATAGTATCTGCTGGAGGAATTTCTGTTGACCCAGAGAAGATCCAAGCCATTATTGACTGGTTATCCCCAACCAGTGTGACTGAAATCCGAAGCTTTCTCGGACTCGCCGGTTATTACCGCAAGTTCGTTGAAGGATTTTCCAGTATAGCCAAGCCTTGACCCAACTGTTGAAGAAGGACAAGAAATTTGAATGGACTCAGAAGTGCGAAGATAGTTTCCAAGAGTTGAAGAAGAGACTAACCTCCACCCCAATCCTGGTTATGCCAGACGTCACCCAGAGTTTCGACGTGTATTGCGATGCATCACGCCTCGGACTTGGTTGCGTTCTGATGCAAGAAGGCAAAGTTGTGTCGTACCTGTCCCGGCAGTTGCGACCGCATGAAGAGAATTACCCAACCCATGACCTGGAATTAGCTGCTGTGTCCTTGCTCTTAAAAAGTGGCGTCCCTATCTTGCGGGACATCGCTGTGAGATCTATACGGATCATAAGAGCTGAAGTATATTTTCACCCAGAAGGAGTTGAACCTGCGACAGAGGAGATGGATGGAATTAATCAAGGATTATGATATTGGAATCCACTATCACCCCGGAAAGGCTAATGTAGTTGCCGATGCCCTTAGTCGCAAACCCTGTACCCTGAATGCCTTAATCCAAGCCGAACAACCAGCCTTGTTCAAAGAGTTCGAAATTTTGGACTAGAACTTGTTAGCCATGGATATCTCGCCAATTTGGAGTTAGCCCCAACCCTGATGGATCAAATCAAAGAAGCCCAAAAAGGTCATGAAAGCATTGAAGGAATTAGGAAGAAGATCTCCCTCAGCAAAGCACCCGGTTTTACCGAAGATGCTGAAGGAGTGCTGAAATTCAATGATCGTATCTGTGTGCCCAATGTCACGGAACTTAAGGAGTTAATCCTGAAGGAAGCCCATGAGACCCCTTATTCAATCCACCCCGGGGAACCAAGATGTACCAAGACCTTCGAGAAAGATTTTGGTGGCATGGAATGAAGCGAGAGATTGGTTCTTTTGTAGCCAAGTGACATCTGTCAGCGAGTCAAGGCTGAACATCAGCGGCCCGCTGGATTGCTTCAACCTTTGAAAGTTCCCGAGTGGAAGTGGGATGAGATTGGAATGGATTTTATTACCGGACTTCCAAGATCCAACCGAGGCCATGATTCAATCTGGGTCATCGTTGATCGATTGACCAAGGTTGCTCATTTTTACCTGTCAAGACCACTTATCGGAGCTCAGTTAGCAGACTTGTATATTTCCAGAATAGTAAGCCTGCATGGTGTGCCTAAGAAGATTGTATCTGATAGAGGTACGCAATTCACCTCAAGATTCTGGAAATCCCTTCATGAAGCCCTCGGAACCAAGTTAGCATTTAGCACAGCTTATCATCCCCAGACCGATGGCCAAACTGAGCGAGTGAACCAGATATTGGAGGACATGCTTCCGCATGTGTTCTATCCTATGGTTCCAAGTGGGAAGATTGTCTTCCGTTTGCAGAGTTCTCGTACAACAATAGTTATCAGTCCAGTCTGCAAATGGCCCCTTTTGAAGCCCTTTACGGCAAGAAGTGTCGTACACCCCTGAATTGGTCTGATACCGGAGAAAGCAAATTGTTCGGACCAGATACCCTCCGTGAAGCTGAAGAGCAAGTTCAGCTTATTCGTGAACGCCTCAAAACTGCCCAATCCCGTCAGAAGAGTTACGCTGACACCAAGCGCCGTGACCTCACTTTCAGTATCGGAGATTATGTTTATCTCCGAGTGACACCCCTCAAAGGAATGCAACGTTTCCATGTCAAGGAAAGTTAGCGCCAAGGTATATTGGACCCTTCAAGATCATCGCTCGTCGAGGAGAAGTATCCTATCAGCTGGAATTGCCACCGGAGTTAGGAGATTATCATGATGTCTTCCACATTTCCTTGCTCCGGAAGTGTCTTGAAGTTCCTGACCAGCCTGATGTTTTCAAAAACATCGACCACCTCTCCATCGACCTGAACCAAGATTTGACTTATCGCGAGAGACCCCTCAAGATTCTCGAAGAAGATGTTCGTGTTACCCGAAGACGTGCGATCAAGTTTTACAAAGTCCAGTGGACTAACCACTCTGAAGAAGAAGCAACTTGGGAACGTGAAGATTATCTTAGGAGCGAATTCCCAGGCCTCTTTAGTACCTAAGCCTAGCAAATCTCGGGACGAGATTTATTTTAAGGAGGGAAGGATTGTAACATCCCAAAATTATTAACAAGTATTATTAATTCCAAAAATGGAGCCAACAAAAACTTTTGTTAAATTATATGTGTTGATCTCATATTCTTGCTTGTGTTGTTTATTTCTTCTTGTTTGTGTGTTGCTTGCTCTATTTGAGAACATAAAGAAAAGAAGAGAATAAATAAAAGCAAAACAAGAAAAATAAATGTGGCAAGTGCCACACAAATTCTCCAAGTGAGGATCTCATTTTGTTTCCAACAAAATTTAGTGGAGTGGTATTGCAAACCCTCCCATTTCATCTTACTACTTATCTCTCTCAAATATATTTTCAAACTAGTTTTAAAATTCAAAAGTAAACAAAGTAAAATAAAAAAATGCCATAATTAAAACCTATAAAAGAAAATGTTTCAAAACATTTTATTATTTTATGCCAATTTTTGTGGAGCTTCTGTACATTATGGGAAGGCCCCACAAATTTTGACAAATTTTTATAAATTGATTTAGTGCCTCAAATAAAATCAAGAAATGCTTCTGGAATTAAAAGAAGGACTAGAAAATAAATAAGAAAAAGAAGAAGGAAGAATAGCAGCAGAGAGGAGGCAGGGGGCTTTCTGCAAAAGTGTCATCCCTACCTCTCCCCTAGCTCCCTGTCGCCGTCGCCGTGTCGCCATGGTCGACGTCGCCGTTCCCAGGCCCCCCAGGGCCCCCTTGCTCGCGTTCACCCTCGCCCCCGTGCCTCTGCACCCTCTGCGGGCAGAGGAGAGCCTCTCCCCTCGCCTTAACGCCGTTGTCCCCCGATGCACGCCGCGGAGGAGTTGGACGGCGCCGGCCAAAATTGGCCCAGCTCGCGCACCTCGCCACGCGATCCTCTACGCCGAACCCTAGCTCCATCCCGGACCCCCCAGACACCGCGCGCCGGCCTCTCCGCCCCTCTGGAGCTCTCCTGCACCCGACCCACCATGGACCGACCTCGGCCGATAAATACCCCACCCGCACCGTGCACTCCCTTCACTCCACCCCGACCTCTCTCACTCTCTCCACTCCTCAGTGCACCGCCAGGAGGGCGGAGCCACTCCCTCGAAGCTCCAGCTGCCCGTGAGCTTCCTCGACGCTCCGCCGCATCCGAAGGTGGACGACGACACGGCCGTGCCGTGCTACTACCCCATTTCCCTCTCTGACCCCTCCACCTTGCTCTCCATCATCACCGCACTCACCCGAGCCCTTTCCTCCGTTGTTTTGTGCACAGGCGCGCCATAGAAGCTTCGCCGGAGTAGCGGCCGTGGCCGTGGGAAGTTCGTCGACACGCCGCCGGAGCTAGACGCCGTCCCAGCAAGCAGGACTCGGCCATAAGCTCTCCCCACGCCGCCGCCGTCGATTCGCGTCGTCACCGAGCCTTCCCGAGCCCTCTAGGTGAGGTTTTGCCCAACCTCGCCGTCGCCGGAGCCACGGCGCCGCCCAGAAATGGTCGTCGCCGATGGTTTCGTTGCGGACCGTTGGATCTCCATCCAACGGTAACTTACCGTTTCGGATAGAAAAGAAAGAGAGAGAGAGACTGACGAGCGGGCCCCGCTCGTCAGGGTTTTATTAATTTCCCCGCGTGCGCTGTGCCGCTGACCATGGGTCCCCGTGTCAGTTTTCAACATTATCCACTAGTTTGATTAAATTCGAATTTAGTTTCTATAGATTTCAGTACTGGACCCAATTTGTAAAATCAATAACTCGAGATTTAGGAATCCAAATAAATCAAACTCAATTGTTCAGAAAGCTTATGAAATTGTTTAACCAACCCAATTGGTCTCATGTCATTTAATTAAAGGATTAAAATGCATTGTTGAAAATGCCACAGAAGGTTTAAATCTAAACTTGTTTGTTTCTGATACTCTGTTAGTCCAAATAATTCCAAACAATTTTGCTAGCTTAGTACTGCCTCTATTAGCTCCTCTAATTTTGGTAGAATTAATTAAGCAATATTAATTGTTGACTTTAAGATAAACCCTTCTGGACTAAAACAAACAAATATGTTTAGTGGTTGACCCAAATGAGTTAGGACCAATTTTGTTAGCTCACATTTAGTCATGTTTACTGACCCCAAAAGGATTTAATTTAGATGCAACAGAACTTACTTGATTGCCAAAACTTGATTTTAAGCTACTGGATTCAAACCTTTGTGTAGGGAGTTTGGTAACTCCAATTGATCCAATCAACTTGAGTTGTCTTCTACACATCAGTAGCTTTCTATAGAAATTTAGTTTGTATTTTTGTGACCAACAGAACTCAAGTTGTGCAATTAAACATGTTTAACAAGTTTCTGCCATAATTTGGGCATAAACAAATAATGTTTAATTCAATTATTTTGAAATCAAATTGTATTGTTTGATGAATGCAGTGGATATTTAGAGCATTTAGGATTGTGATGATGTGATGTTGTTTGAGTAGTTTAGTGATTGCTTGTATTTGTTTGTTTATCGATTAGACGAGAACGTTGCTGGATTTATCGAGGAAGGGGAATTTGTTGAACCTGAAGATCAAGATCAAGTCCACTTTGCCGAGCAAGGCAAGCTACTCTCTAAGCTTGCACCTAAATATATATGCATCTACTTTGGTCAAATGATTATTCTTAAGGCAATGTTTTACAAAACCTTTTCGAAAAATATATGGATATTACTTTGCCACCGTATGTAGTAGTTATATAAAACTTTAGGATGGAAAACAATGTTGTTTATTCAAAACTCCTTTGGAAATACTTGTGTGGAGGTGAACTACCGAGAAGTCGGTGTTGAACTGAAGAAGTGGATAGTTGAGTTATTTGGGAAAAATGCACAGTGTGTCTTTGTACTTACGTCAACCAGCCGATACTCTGTGCGACCACATTCACCACATATGGGAAAGGGCTTAGTCATATAATTTGCTCTTATTAGTATGGGATACCTCATCAATGGAGATGACTCCGTTATGCATGAGGGGATGGTTCGTGAACTCCCCTGACCTGGGTCCTCGCTCAAACTCTATGGAAAGATAAGGAAGAGGATTGAAGACTTCATAAATGTGGTCGCCGGGAAAAACATATGAGTCCTCACACTTAGGGTTGCCGACGGGGACCTGAATGAGTGTCGATGGGAATTATCATATGGGTAGGATCCTATACTAGCATGAGCAAAGGAGAGGCTAGGGCCAGTGGCTCAACTTCGCATACACCTTGTATGGCGGGACGTGGCTGACACGATGAGTTACCGGATGGATGTGGGATAAAAGCGTGCTACCTCTGCAGAGGGTTAAAAACTATTCGAATAGCCGAGTCCTCGGATATGGACAGTTGGGAGGCCCTACTCTGACCTTTGTGCAAGTTTTGAAAAGAGTTGAGTTTTAAAAAGAAAAAAAATGAAATGGTGTACCTATACCTACGGATCGGTATGAGGTTGTTGATGGAAAAAGGAAACCATGGTGAAATATGGTTGGAAAAGGAGAGTTTCTGGAGGAACAGATAAAATGACGAATGTATTCAAAGATGGTTACAAAACTCTTCTTACCTTTTTTCATAAAGACATAGAGATGTTTTAAGAACATAAAAGTTGAAGTTAAATTAAAACTAGTGCATGCTCATGTTGGGGTAGTTTGCGAGTACATTCAAATGTACTCATATTGGTTTCGTCCCTGGCTATTGTCCTAGCCAGACTACGAGGAGGAGCACTATGCCGAGCAGGAGTATGGTGACTTCTATGCGAACTAAGGACCTCCACACTCCACAAGTCAGCTGCCTGTCGGGTCGTCATCGTTAGAATGATGTCTACCACTCCGTAGCTTCCGCTGATATTTTGGTTTGGCCCATGAAGGCAGGCACCTATGTAAGAACTTGGTCTAAATGACCATTTATGTAAGACTTTATTTCCGTATTGTAATGGATGTAAACTTTGGTATTCAATTCAGATTATTTACAACGACAGACTGATCACGGGATCGTTGTGTTAAGCATAATCGGGTATTTCGGACAGCTAGTCCGGGGTCCCCACACCTCCGCTACCGAACTGCTGCACCCAAGGTGTTTGTAGAAATTCCCCTCTCATTCATCTCTTCTTCAGTTAGTTTCTCTGTTGAGTTTGAGTCCTAGGCTTTCTGTTGTGTAATACTATGATGGAACAGATGGAACGTTTACATATGTAGCATTTGCAAACAGGAGGTAAATACAATAAACCTAGCCCAACATGTTGAAGTGAAAACTAGAGCCTGTAGTGTTGGAGCCTGTTTGTTGTTGGCAGAAAAATAAGAAGCATCATGCGTCTGTGATGTACTAGCTAGTACCAAACTTCTAACTCCAATCTGACTGTAATTTTTTTTCTTTCTTGATATGAAATGTGGGTATGAGTTATCTTTCTTTTAAATTAGTTCTTCTCTTAATACACCATGTTTATGTGAAGTTTTTGGAAGAGTTTTGTTTGTGGATTACTATTCCAAAAGAGTTTTTGGAAGAGTTCTGTTGGTAGATGTTTCTGTCCCCATCCTCTGTATTTGAACTTAACATGAAGTATTACAGATTGATGATATCAAGTGGTCTGTTGATAGCCTTTAGTTATTAGATAAAAAATCTTTTACTGTGACCTGACCCTATGTTTAACTTGTCTACATGTGGACACCGTTGCGATGCACTTAATTTTCTGCGTGGTTCCTACCAACTGGGCACCCATATTATGCCCAAGTGTCATCCTGTTTCTGGGCCTCTTTGTGAAGTATGTAGCGAAATGTTTTGTATGCAGCGGATAGCCAGTATTGGTCATGAAGGTGTTAATAATGATGCCTTTTTTTGTGATGTGCATGTTGTACAGAGAAGGGTGAAGATAGGTTTTACTTGATAGTTTTGGAGTTAGAAATGCTATCTGTTAACAGCTCACATGCTACTCTTTGATTGCAGGAAAGCGAAGAGAGATACACATCCATTGTGCAACCGTGCCAGTGGTGGCCACCTCTTCCAGAAAAGGTAGCTGAGATGGTTCTGTGGTGGTGGGCTTCTGGCCACCACATTCTTGTGGTGTTTTTTTGGTGGTTGTTTTGTGGTGGTGGTGGTTCTGTATATGGTGGTTGTGAGATGGTCTTCTGGCCACCACATTCTTGTGGATGAAATGTTTGCAGGTACCCCGTGAGGCCCTTGAGATTACCGGAACGTCGATTAACTTCCGTTCCGGCAAATTCGGGTACTCCATATGTCTTATTTTAGCAAAGGTCATGCCAAAAAAATCATGAAATTTAGCATGACTTTGCTAAAAATAGGACATATGGGGTATTGCGGTTAATGCATGGGCTGGGGTATCTTAGTACCAATTTAAGTGATGCTTTTGTTATATTTGTTGTACTAACTTTTTTCCTCTTTTTCAATGCAGTGCAAACATGTCCTCCCAGGCCGGCCCTTCTAAGCACATGAGCGTCAAAGAACAAGCTAGAGAAAAGAACATGTCATTCTGGGAAGTGAACCTAGAGATGGAGGATGCGGAGGCCGTCGAACTGGCTCGTGAAGGCGATGGTGACTTTCTGTTAGAGGATGCCGACGGAGACGGGGACGCAACCACCACCACCGAGGGCGGCGACCACACGGATGTCGGGGGTGACGACCACACGTATGGCGGTGGTGGTGGTAACCCGACCGCTAAGAAGCTTAAGAAGCAGAGGAAGGACCGGACACCGCAAGCGGTCGACACCGTCACCGACACGTTCACTAAGGTCTCAAAAGTGGCCAACCATTGGAGCCTAGGACGTCGCAAAAGGGTACGGCATGCAACTAGGGTGCATCCTCCGGGAAACCGTGTCGATCAACACGTATGACCTCAGGAGCGCGGAGAATGAGGCTTTGCACACACACCTCCTCAAGAAGCTTCACGAACGATACATTTTCCCGGAGGATGGAAACAAAAAGGTGGATGGCTTCACCATCACGAAGATGAACACCGCCTTGACCAGCTGGAGAGGCCGAGTGAAGGAGAAGATTGAAAAGGGTCTTAGCTGGGAAGAGATCAGTGCCAAAGAGCCGTACATCGACTTAGAAGAGTTCGAGGCATTGAAGTTGTCCTTGGTATCTCCGGAGGCTAAAAAATGGACCGAGTGGGGGAAGAAAATGTGGGCACTTAACTTAGGTAACCACCATTTGGGAAGCGGCGGTTACGCAGGAAAAAAGCCCGTTTGGGACAAGGAGGATGCTGAGGTTGCGAGACTTGGGAAAGAGAACCCGTGGCATAAAATCACGGACGAGCAAGTTAGGAACTTTGTTCGGTCCTGCTACTATCTGAAGCCGGGGACGGGGAATTTGTTACCGATTATAAAGATGTGTTGGATTTCGAGAAAATGCTAGTAAGGAATTTAATTACCGCGGATATCTCAAAGTCCATTTGCGTTGATTTCTACATGGGTTCACGTTTATTTCCTTTGTCCGCAGGAGGCTGAGTTGAAGGCTGAGGCTAAGGACGGCCCGTCGTCCCAGGAGGCTCAGGCCGGCCCGTGGGACACGACTTTCAACCGGGCGATGAACGTTTACAAGGGGAGGGAAAAGTCAAAGCCGCCGACGTCAGCTGGCCGTGTGACCGGCTTTGGTACGGCGATGAGGTTCATCGAGTACTACAGCAAGGACATCGACAAGAGAAAGGACAGGAGGAAGCCGGCTAAAGATAAAGCCGAGGTTCTCGAGCTAAGGAAGAAGCTGGAGACACTAGAGAAAGAAAAGGTGGACTCCAGCATGGTGGACAATATAGTGGCCAAGAAGGTGGAGGAGACGCTCCGGAGTTTCTTACCCCCTGGATTGATGGAGGGGACAGCTGCTTGGCAAGCGGGAGGTCAACAAGGGCCGATACACGTGCCCAGGTTCGCCGGCAGCACCTCCAGCAATAACGTGTCGCCGGCCCTGGTGACCCCACCGGTGCCCCCTGTCGTGTCGCCGGTCCTGGTGACCCCACCGGTGCCCCCCCAGCCGGAGAATAATGACAATGCGCACGAGCGCCCGGAGAATGATAGGCCGGCCGCCGGCACCGGCGCGCTTGTCTCGACATTAGCCGAGCTCGACGCCATCGACAAGGTAACTAATTAATTAGTCCGCGACAACTCCTATGACTATATATGCCTTTGATGACTGCCATATCTCATGCATGGTGCCCAACATGTGTTGGCTCCTAAGACATGCCTTGCATACTCCTGCATAGGGTAGGGGCCGGAGGCGAGTTGAAGGAAGTCGCAATGGCCAAGATCATACAACCTTTGACCCGCGATATGCACAACACCCGAATGAGTGAGGACGTGATGAAAGTCAATGTTCGCGAGGTACTGCCTGAGTTCCGTGACATCGACCCCCCATGCAACCTCAGGGAGCCGAGAAACACATGAAGCTTGGCAAATTAGGGTCGTGGATGCTGGAATGGCCGAAGACCCAGATTCGTCTTGGGGATGTTCTTCATGGGTATAGGCGCTACATCGGCGCCACCTCGAGGCCCCAGCCCCAGGTCGTTCGGCCCCCATCGAGGAGGCCACGACAAGCTGTTGCAGATGAACCGGCGCCACAAGCAGCCATCGCCACCTCCCAAAAGGAACCGTCGGTCGCCAACACCACCGGCCGGAAGCTACCGCCGGTCGTCGCCTCAACCAACCACCACATACAGTTGTTGGGAACGTCTTCACCACAAACGTCCAAGGTTAGTTCTGACTTTCCGAATTCCCCGACTATCCGACTTTCCCGACTAACGGATGTGCTATAGTTTATGTTTAGGACAAAGCCGTTGCACCTCAACTTGGTGGCAACGATGACAATGAGGAGGAGGATGTCAACGTCGATGAGTACATCAACACTGGCGCCTGCCGGGATGATATGTACATGCCTCTTGTGGATGAAGAACCCTTCCCACTTCATGCACACAGCGCCTGGCCTTCACCGACACGCCTCCGGATGCCGGCGATCATCAAGCTCAACCGGGTAACATTTTTAGCCCTAACACACTGCATGAAACAGTTAAAGAGGGGTTCACTGCACCCCCACAATCCCCAGAGACGAAGAAAAAGAAGAAGCAAAGGAAGAGAAAAGCATCCTCTGCAAGCCAGCCAGATCCTAAGATCCAGGGTCTTGAAGACACGATTCCACAAGGCTACCCCCGAGTTCATGAAGCTGGTAAACCTATCTTGTCTGGGGACTTGCTCCGCCTTGCAGAAGGACCCATGATTACTTTGCAAAATCTTGTCTTGTATCTAGAGGAGACCCTTCTTAAAGAGGAGAACCCGAGTTACCCGGCGTTCACGGTTAAGGTGCCAAAAGAGTTGGTGGACTTCGTCCAGGAAGACCCCACGGATGTGTTCTTCATAGCGTACGAGGACATCTTCAACCTGTTTCACTCCAAACGGCTGGACTATAACATGGTCCGCCTGTATGCGCTCGATGCGGCGAGGAAGATCAGGAGAGCTGCTACCCCGTACGTCGCGATAGTGGATCCCTACTACATGCGCGACAGCCATCTGGTGGAAGGATCAACGACACGGGAAACGGCCAAGGAGTACCTTGTTAGGGTCTTCCTGGCCAACAAGAGGAAGAACGCCCTTCTTCTGCCTTACCTTTTCGAGTAAGTACACATCCGCTCGCCACCATCCTATCTTATGCCTTCTTGTACATTTCTTCCATCGCTGATCCTTTGTCCAACATTCCACTTCAATTGTGTTGAGCAGGGACAAGTACTGCGCACTCATCTACGTATCCCCGAGGTGGTCCGTTGCCAGTTATTTGGACTCGGGGAATAAATCCGGCCAGCAGAGACAATACAACAGATTAAAGGGTGTTCTTGGTGACGCTCTCGAGGCCTATGCCAAATAGGGCGGCCCCTTCCATAAGAACTCGGAATTTTTCACGGAGGACGACAACACACACAAGTTCTTGCATGGGATCCAATTCCATTGCATCAAGCAACTGGATGGCAGCGTGATGGAGGCCTACTACGCCCTCCATCACCTTAAAGCAATTGTCCAAGATTGCGAGGAAACGAAGATTCCATCTAATCTCGCAGAATACACCAAAACGGCGGATGCTCTCACAGATGCTGATTATAGACAAGACTTCCATCGCATCCGGCTGCACTTAACAACGATCATCCTCGAGGATGTCATTCACGCCTCAGGGTCCTTCCACTTCCGCATGGGTAGGATGTATTATAAAAGATAGCCTTGCTAAGCATTACTAGCTAGTGTGTACTTTTTTGTAGAAGTGCATGTGTAGGGTTATATATTATATATATGCTATGCTATGAAACCCAAATAGGATAGCCATATGATTTCCAACCATGACAATTGATTGATCGTCTTGCTTCTCTACTTAGATGAACAAATTATACTCTATGTATATCACTAACCAATATATATCCCAATCCATCTTCAGCGTTGTCTCAGAGCGAGATCGAAAAACGACTACAGGCGCAGAATGACACCAGGGAGTGGAGGACGTTAAAGGGCATTCTACCGTTCCCGACGCCACTCAAAAAGAGGAAGCCATGATCATGCATGCTCCCGCGCACTCTTGCTCACCATCATCGCCGATGTGTAGTACATTTGATCCTACTTAGGCGGTGAACACTTGATTTGTAACGTGTATTGTGAAATGATGAACTTTAGTTTGTATCATGACTAATTGTGTAAACATTCGGCACTTTTGTGACTATGTGTATGTATCCTGGGCGCTATGTAATATGTGTGATGACATAGTGATTAATGTGTTTGTCTGTTCATATACCTGTATTTCTGTATAATTCTGTATATATCCTATATATATCTGTATTTGTACAGCAAAATGAAAAAATACCTGTATTTCTGTTTCATATTTCTGTGGCGCATGGCATTTTTTTTGTGGCGCACCAAGGAACAGTGCGCCACAGAATTCCTCTGCATAGGGTGCTGCCGAGCTATTTCTGTGGCGCACCGTGCTGGGTGACTTTCTGTGGCGCACGCCCTGGGTGCGCCACAGAAATAATTTTTGTGGCGAGATTTCTGTGGCGCACCCAGCAAACCTGAGGGTGCGCCACAGAATGCCAAAAAGGTGTGCCACAGAAAGGGTTTTTCCTACTAGTGAGGCGGACTCAATGCGTCGGCCCGTTGGGGGCAGTGGCCTGGAAGGGGCTGACATGGGCGGGGCAAGGGTCCTTTTGCCGACACAAACGGACCAAACGCGGACCGAACGCGCGTCCGTTTGCGTCGCCCCATTGGAGTCATCGTAAGGCAGTCGGTCTGTCGCCGGAGCCTACTCCTTGTCGTTAGACGAACCGACGATAACGTAGTCCAGAGCCCGGTACAAATGCAGCGGTCGGTGGTTGCCGTCGACGGGTGACCTGTTGGAATTTTGACTAGCTTTGCTAGTGGGACTTTGGTCCAAAGCCCAACTAAAAATTCTGAAATTCTCATTTGGCCCATGTGCATGTGGCTGTGTGTACGTGTCTAAACTTTAGTCCCATACTGCTAGTTGGGAGTGAGCTGCACCACTTTATATAGTGAGCTGTTTCACTACTGGCATGAGGTGTTAGTTTTGAGGAGAAAGGAGGCAATCCACACGCGCGCTCCTCCTCCTCGCTCTCCTCGCCACGCCTCGACGCGGGTTGCGGGAATCTGGCCGAGCCGAGTTATATTTTTGTTGTTCGGGAAAATCTAATGAGTCATTAATCAATAATTAACGGATGAATAATTACTCAGCCATTTCTGATTCCTTTGGATCGTGGGGCTGTTACCGACTCGATTGTGCGGCTACGCCCACGTCCTACCCGACGTGCGCTATATATACTGGTTGCGCGAACCCTAGCCGCCACTACGTGAAACACATGGTCGCTCGCCGCCCTAGTTCCAGAACCTTGTGCCGCCGTCTTCCAAGTCTTCTCCATCCCATCTTCCGGCATGCACCGGTTGAAGGGACGGTAGGCCTCCGGAACCCCGCCTCTCGTGACCCTGTACGTGAGAGGGGCTGTCAGGTTTTTGGGGAGCGCACTCGCGTGACTACTGACATCGAGTCCTTCCCCAACGATGACTTCTTTCCTGACATCGGCCGCCTTTTCATCGACGACATGGGCGACGCCAACGGAGCTGCCGCTGTTGCTGCTGCTGCCGCACCGTATGTCTTCTTGATCTTCCTGTTTGATATGCTGCTAGAGTTTCTGCCTGTTGTAGTTGCTCTAGATTCGATCTGTTTATTTACTATTTTAGTAGATCGCATAATTAGTTTAATTCTGGTTATTCTAGTCATGAATTATTTACTGTTTTTGTGGATTAAATCTACTGCTAAATTGTTTATATATTCAAGAATCCAAAAACCTAATTATAGGCAATTTACATCGCCTGGCTTTCTCGCGTCAACGAGGCCGTTTCCCTTTAAAGGGGTGCTTTACAAACGGTGGCGCATGAGAGCGCTTTACTGGTTCCAAAATAGTAACTGCTATGCTGCCACCAAAGGCAAGCCTGAGTGTCGTGGGATTGCCACGTAGATGTCATGGAGATGACTTCGTAGAGTTGGGGATTAAGCGATCGAGCGTCTCCGAGCTAAAGATCGCAGGGCACGAGAAGACAATGTTTTTTACCCAGGTTCGGCCCCTCAATGTGAGGTAAAGACCTACGTCCTGCCTATCCTAGATTGATATTGATATGAATATGGTGTTACAAGGGGTTGGCGATCGAGGTATCGAGTCGCCTCTCTCTCAAGATGTATGAGAGCCTTTTTGCTTGGGGTTCTAGGTCCTTGGAGTCCACCTTATAAAGATGGTGGCTCGCAAGGTTACAAGGAAACTTCTCTCCCAAGGAAAGCATGAGTCGGAGTCCTACTTGGAGACTAATCATATGTCTTGTCTTCCAAGTCAAGTTATCGAGCTTCTGGATCCTTCCTCATGATCTTGAGTCAGCCCACTTTCATGTAAGCCCAATAGTGGTGCGACTGTGAATAAGCCGCGCTTTGCTTGAATAAGTCACGGGATAATTATTGCCCCGACATTAGCCCCCAAGCTTTCGGATGATTCGTAGAATCAGACGAAAGACTCTGTCTTGATGATGATCTTGCGGGCTTGCGTATGTTGTTCTCGCCGACTCGTTGGTGTTAAGTCGCTAGCGTTGCGGTTTCTTGAGCCGCTGATGTAGAAGCGACGAGTCGCTATCTTTGCCGCTTATTTAGCCACTATGTTGCCAATTGAGCACTTCTGTCTTGGTCGCATTGAAGCTGTAGAATCGCGGTAAGTTTTCCGCGAAGCACTTGGTGAAAACCACCTTTTCCTGTTGGGTGTAAGACTGAGCTGAAATCATAAGAATAATAACTTATGAGTATCAAAATATATCAGCCAAATGTGTATAAGGTGCTGAGTCATAGACATAAATAAGCTGGTCAATCATTAGAGTAATAATCTGTCATGTTATCATGACGAGCCATCTGAACGCATGTTAAATCATGGCGGCTCAAGGGTATATAGCCGCAACCTGTATTTAAACATTTCTGAGTCGCTTATTTGACTCACAAATAGATATATATATATTCTCATGTGCAGCAAAAAATGAAATCTGCATATAAACATGATATATGAGTATAATAAAGACCGCCAAATATGGTGGATGTGTAGCCCCCGAGGGCCGGGTTGCATGCTTGATCATGCTTCTCGGGACTCAAAAATATCACTAGTTGGACAAAAATTTAATTGTCCTAGCCCCCAGGCATTAAGCAGGCATGATTTCATTATCCTGCTTGATGGTATATCGTTGCAATTTGATCCTGCAACATATTGAGCAAATATTTTGCCACAAGAAAATAATGGTACTTGGAGTAGGGCAGAGCCGCATATAAACTCTAAACTGTGAAATATTAGTTGAGATGCTAGAATAAAAGATAATCCCAGTCAATATTTTAGATATAAATTAAGGAATTATCCTTAAAAATTCCACTTGATGTGGCTGAAATTAAATAAATGATGGTGGCTTGTACAGCCGATATCAAGAATGATCATCCCAATCCGAAAAATCTGGCCATGCCAGTTCAAACTCAATTGGCTGAGTTATATGTTCCTGAAATTCAAAAGGCAAAGCCCCTAGGAAGTAATGATAACTTGATGATAATATGTTAGCCTTGGCGGCTGGTAATAATTATGATAAAAAGTTAGTACTCCGCATAATAGCATAGGGTACCCTGCATGATAGCATAGTATAATCTGCATGATAGCAAATGATATGTCGCATGATGCAAATGATATGTTGCATGATGCAAAATGATATGTCGCATGATAGCGAATTGTATTTTGCATGATAGCAAATGGTTGCATGATAGCAAATTGTTGCGTGATAGCAACTGGTAAGATGCATGATAGCATATTGTGCGATGCATGATAGCATATGGTACTTGACTCAGTATTTCTCAAATATAATGTGTGTTCAGGGTCGAGAACGGCCATGATAGACATCAGACTCGATTGACGCTACACGCGGGTACTTTAGTCATTCTGAATTATCTCTATTACCGTTAAGTAGGTCTTCGCGCGACTCAGTATTTCCCAGGTAAAAAATACGTGTTCAGGGTCGCTGGCGGCCATGATAGGCAATCACACTCGATTGACACCGCACCCCAGTACTTTGGCCGCATAGTGCAAACATATTTCTGACTTAAGGCGAGAATAACCAGGATTATTGCTTTTAGCGGCTGCAATAGCCGTGACGAGCTCTAATTAGCTTTGATGATAACCAGCTCTGATTAGCTGTAGATGTGGTACTGCGAGTCACCTGTTTTAACTCAAATATTTGATAAGATAATGATTCATTAATGACTCATAAACTGATATAATGATGAGCTGTTTGCGACTCATAAAATGATATGGGGTAAATCGCTATGCGACTCATAAATTGATATGACAATAAGTCGATGATGATCAATAAGATGATAAATCATATAACGATCCGTCATAAATTGATATAATGATAAGTCATAGAATGACAAATGATTCGCCAAATATTAATGCTTGAACATGTAGTGATGATCTTGATATTCAATGCAAGCTGTAAATAGATAGATTTTGCAATGCGAGTTATAAATAACTCTAATGTAACGAATGTATTGACAAGTAGATGTAATTAAATCTACAAAAGTTGATATGAATTTAAAGTCTACGACATGATATAATATGAGTCGCAAAGACATTTAATAAAAGGCATAATAACCTAAATATGCAGCCCCCGAGATAAACTCGAAGGTGTCAATTAATCTTATGAATAAAAGCCAAAGCTGTAAAATTTGGGCATGATAGCGACTTATCTTGTTTTATTCTCCTGTCGTCAATGACGCAGTGTAAGTCGCGAACGGCGGTAGCATAGTTGAGGTTATGGCTGAAATTCCCGATAATTTGTTATATCGAAGTCGCCGGTGCCTTTTATTGCGCACATACATGCGTACTTCTCTCAGAGGATCATACTTTGTATGAAAATCTGTGCACATAAAGTAGGCAAACCGAAGTAAAATTGTTTGCAAAAAGATTGATATAGGGGTGAGCTAGTTAGAAGAATAGCACCTGGTGGCTAAAATTATGAGTCGTCAGTATGGCGACATGCGACTCAGCGTGGCGGAGGTCGCCAGCGGTGACTCAGCGATGACTAAGCTGGTTCTTAATTCGCCTGTTGATAACTTGACTTGAGCTGAGCGCACCATTTAATTTTTTTTTTATTTTCTTTCCTCAGGGAGCTGCGTCACGCAACAGCAAGCTAATTCTGAATTTGTCTTCTCATCTAATCCTTGCTGCTCCACGTGGCTTTCCTTGGCTAGCACGCAGTGGTACGCGGCTTTTGATTCCTTGTAGCAATTGTGATGCATTGACGCTGGCTTGGCCGCATGCTGCACACGGGTCTGAGTTTGAACCTGAGTTGGAAAGCGAGCCAGAGGAGGAAACCAACTTGATTGATTGGTAGCATAATTTTTGCCAAGCTCAACTCTATACGATTCCAGTTGCAGATTGACTCCCAAGGTATTTTGACACTGATAGATTTGATCAGCTGCTCCAAGGTTGATGTTTGAAGCCGGCGGCGGGGAGATTGAAGTTTGATTGTGCCGCAGTCTTGCAAATCCACGAAATTGATTTCGAACCGGATTTGTGGTTTGATTCGCGAACTCGCCTAGTTCTGAAACTCGCTGCAGTATACGGGCCGTCGACGGAGATCTAACCGTTGTAATTGTCTCAAATTTCTTGGAGGGCTTCGGGATTGTGTTCCGCAGGTTTCCACCGGAGAGATCTTCGAATTAATATCCGAACCGACCTCGATAATTATTCTCCCAAAGTCGCGCGGAGTTCCGTCACCTTTCGACGGGGCTTCAGTGTTTGAGTCGCCTACGGAGATCTAACCGTCGGAATCCGATGTGCTTTGGACAGCTGCTAGGAAACTCGATTGCACAGCTTTTCACCGAAGGGATCATCGAGGTGAGTTTCGAGCCGCCGCTGGTGTCGGTCGCAGCATAGACTTTGTCTGCTGCCTTGATGTAGACGTCGATAAAACGGCACGGCAATGAATTTGCCGAGATTGTTGAAGTCGCCGAGCTTTAATCGACGACGAGATCCTCCGTCCCTGGCACAGATCCAGCGCGGAACGTGATGCTCTTGACCACAGGCCCCACGGTGGGCGCCAACTGTCGTGGGATTGTCACACAGATGTCATGGAGATGACTTCGTAGAGTTGGGGATTAAGCGATCGAGCGTCTCCGAGCTAAAGATCGCAGGGCACGAGAAGACAATGTTTTTACCCAGATTCGGCCCCTCAATGTGAGGTAAAGACCTACGTCCTGCCTATCCTAGATTGATATTGATATGAATATGGTGTTACAAGGGGTTGGCGATCGAGGTATCGAGTCGCCTCTCTCTCAAGATGTATGAGAGCCTTTTTGCTTGGGGTTCTAGGTCCTTGGAGTCCACCTTATAAAGACGGTGACTCGCAAGGTCACAAGGAAACTTCTCTCCCAAGGAAAGCATGAGTCGGAGTCCTACTTGGAGACTAATCATATGTCTTGTCTTCCAAGTCAAGTTATCGAGCTTCTGGATCCTTCCTCATGATCTTGAGTCAGCCCACTTTCATGTAAGCCCAATAGTGGTGCGACTGTGAATAAGTCGCGCTTTGCTTGAATAAGTCGCGGGATAATTATTCCCCCGACACTGAGGGCAAGCTTAATCCTACTGAAAATGAAGCTTTTGAGAGGCTCGATACTCTTTTCAAGAGTGCCCTCCTCAGTATTCTTGACGATTCTATTGTGGATTCGTATATGTCGTTAAATACCGGCAAGGACATGTGGGATGCGCTCGAGACCAAATTTGGGGCCTCAGACGCTGGGAGCGAGTTGTACGTCATGGAGCAATTCTATGACTACAAGATGAGTGATGAGCGTTCTGTTGTACAACAGGCTCATGAGATATAGTCGCTCGCTAAGGAACTTGAGCACTTCAAGTGTAACTTACCGTACAAGTTTGTCACCGGTGGCATTATCGCCAAGCTTCCATCTTCATGGAGCAACTTTGCTACTTCTTTGAAACACAAAAGACAAGAGTTCTCCGTTTCGTATCTCATTGGGTCGCTTGATGTGGAAGAGAAGGAGAGACCGAAGGATACACATGCTCGAGTTAATGAGGCTGGTTCTAGTGCCCATGTGGTACAGAAGAAGAATTACCAGCCGTCACACAAGTCCAAATTTAACAAGCGTAAATCTAGGGGTAAAGGCAAGTCTGATGATAGGCACAAGCCGTCACAGTCTGCCAACTTCAATAAGAACAACAATAAACCAAGGAAGGGATCATGCCATGTTTGCGGTGATCCGAATCACTAGGCACCTCGCTATCCCAACCGCCATGAGCTACGCACATCTGAGAACAGCGGCAAAACTGCCAATGTTGTCATTGGCGATACTGAGATGAAGGATTCTGGGTACGGTATATTTCCTACCATCCTTTCAGTTTGTCATTCTCCTGAATGGTTGATTGACACTGGTGCTACTGTACATGTTTGTGCTGATGACTCCATGTTTTCTTCTTACCAGATCATAGAGACTTCTCCCATGCTGATGGGGAATAACTCACATGCTACTGTTCGTGGTGTTCGTACAGTCGATATGAAGTTTACTTCGGGGAAGACCGTGCGCTTGAGGAACATTCATCATGTGCCCTCCATCAGTAAAAATCTCGTCAGCGGTTCGCTACTATGTCGAGATGGTTATAAGTTGGTTTTCGAGTCCAATAAAGTTGTAATATCTAAGTATGGACAATTTGTTGGAAAAGTCTATGAGTGCGGAGGCTTGTTCCGCCTATCTTTGTCAGACTTTTGCACCAAAGTTATTAATCATGTTTGCCATGAAGTTTTGTCTAATATTTGGCATGCACGACTTTGTCATATTAACTTTGGTAGCATGACGCGGCTAGCTAGTTTGGATTTAATTCTGAAATTCACTACTGTCAAAGGTTCCAAGTGTCAAGTATGCGTACAAGCTAAGCAACCTCGCAAGTCCCATAAGACTGCAGAGGAAAGAGACTTGTCACCACTAGAACTTATACATTTAGATATTTGTGAGCTAAATGGCGTTTTGACTAAAGTCGGAAAGAAATTTTTCATGATGCTTATTGATGACTCCACTAGATATTGTTATGTGTATCTTCTGGGCTACGCTTTTCATAGCGTTGGTTATAGATTTTTGGTAATAAAATCTGAGGTATCCGGCGTTGAATGTTGGTACGATTATGGAGTCGAAGGATGCGACTTTCTTTGAGGACATATTTCCCATGAAGGATATGCCTAGCTCATCAACTCAGGAGATACCTAACACATCTAGTCAGGAATTGGTTGATATTCCTGATCCTACCATTTCGATAGAACACACTGATAATCCTGTGGAGGATGACAATGAAGTTCCTGTTAGGAGCACGAGACAGAGGACTTCAAAGTCCTTTGGTGACGATTTCATTGTGTACCTTGTGGATGACACCCAGTACCATTTCAGAAGCGTATGCATCTCTTGACACTAGTACAGAACGACACATCGGAAACGGGCCAAAAAACCCTTCGGCAATGGAGAAAGGATCCGTGTCCCCGCCTCTGTCACTAATGTGAAGGCCTTCATCGGTAACGGAGGCCAAAAACCGTTTCCGATGAGGTCTCCATTTGGCAACGGTTGTGCGCAGACCTCCGTTGCTTTAGTTTTCCTACATCAGATACAGAGTTTTCCTTCTACCCGTTTGCACTGAGCTTTTCTCATATTTCGGTTATATGCCATAATACATGAAAGGCTGATTGCACAATGCACTAAAACGTTATTTAATTCATAACATAGAACAAATGCCATCATTACATTGGTATACAATAATATCACCGTTTTTTACAATTTGACTACAATCATATCTATCACACATTGGCATAATGTAATATTTCCTATTACACTTTGACTACAATCATGAACTCTAAACCTATAAGCAACTAACCTAACAAGATGGAAGGCTGGCTTAATTAAGCCAGCGTTCCATCTTTGACTTGGAGCTCACCTTCTATGAGCTCTCGGTCGTCGCTGTACCCACTCCAAGACCAGTATCCACGAAATTTACTTGCCTTAAGGTTTCTGGTTCTTGGAATGATACATTGGTACTTTTATGCAGTGTTGCCGAAATAAACTCATGCATGAAAGAAAAAAACTATTAGCAAAATGTACAAAATACATCTGGATATTAAAAAAATCAGTGGCTATTTTCCAGCAACTGCTTTGTTCGGTTGCCATTTTCGAGAAACTGCTAAGATCAACGGCAAATATCCAGGAACTGCTCTCTTTGGTGGCAGACAGTTCGCATTCCTTCCTTCTCTTCTTCCTCGTTCCACCCCAATCCCCCACCCGACATGGACGACCGCAACAGAATAACAGAGACAACTACCGTCCGTACCCACGACACCGTTCTGGAGGTGGTGTACACGAATGAGGAGCATACCGTGGAGCGGATCCTCGACAAGTACGAGGAATGGCTAGCAGAGGAGAAGCATCGGATCATCGGCCTTGACATCGAGTACACCCGTAATCGTCGGCACATGTCTGTCCTGCAACTCGCCATGCGCCAGCATGTCCTCGTGTTCCACTGGTGGAAGTCCAAGAAGAATTGTCCAGAGTTGGGCAAATTCTTTGATCGCAAGAATATCACCTTCGCAAGCATGGACATCACCAACGACAGCAAGGTGCTTTCTTCTGTCGGCTTCCACATTCCACCGGAGTACTACGTGGACATCCAACTCGTATACAAAATCAAGGGTGGAGACGAGAGGGACGGAATGGGTGATCTAGCGGCAGACCTCATCGACAAATCATACGCCAACATGAAGAAGGAGTTCCCATCCAACCAGCACGATTTTTGGGAGTGGATGCCGCTGCACAAAGTTAACCTCGACTACGCAGCAATAGATGGGTACGTGACCTACGAGTTGTATCGCAAGATCCTAACCTTGAAGGACAGGCTACGTCCAACATGGTAGGAAATGTTCTGCCCTAGGTGCAAGAATGCCCTAGGTGAATTGCAATAGGCTTTAGATGTGGGTGTTTAACTAGTTTGTACAGTTGGTGCTTTAACAATAAGTGTTTGTAATTATCAGAATATGTATGTGTGAATTTGCACTAGGAATTTGTTTATGTGATGAAATGCTCATACGTAGAACCTAGTTCATCGGCATCACAGCCAGTCACAGAACGATTTATACCTTTCACCCGGCGGGAGAGGAGGTGCAGGCCTCTGCCAGATGCGCTGAGATGCTACCAGCGCGCTGCGACGCAATCACCTCCTCCTCCTTCTCCTTCGTCGACATCCACCTCCTCCTCCTTCTCCAGATCAGACACCACCTACAGATCCTCCACCACCTCCAGATCGGCCACTTCCTCCTCCAGATGGGTTTCTGCTGGTAGATCCGCCGGAGGTGCTGCACCACCACCTCATGAATGACCTCCTCCACATCGGCCTGGCTTAGAAGAAGCCGGGCATCACCGGAGGAAGAGGGCGTCAGATGGTGGCGCTGCCGCATCATTAGCGGACGCATGACCGCCTCCAGATCGACCTTCCCCTCACGAAGGGCTGCCGCTAGAACGGTGTGCCGCGGTGGCTAGAGCCGCGGCCATGATGGCCGGATCTAGAAGCGCGACAGAGGAAGCCATTAGAGAGAGTGAGGAGAGTTGAAAGGCACAGTGTGCGGCGGCTAGGGTTGGAAGAGAGAGTGATAATGAGACCGAGCCGGCAGTATATATAAGCGCCACATTGGCAACGGACATTTTATATAACCGTTTCCATTGATTTTACAGCAGCGAGAGACCACTTAGCAGCTAGTGCTACTACATACGGACTTGATAATGAAGTAAACGATTACATATATGCTACTACTAGCTAATGCTACTACTAGCAGCTGCTGATGAAGACTCGGGCTCGTCGTCGCTGTACAAGAGTGCGTCCCTCCGGCATAAGGTACCGTCGAAGATCTTGATGAAAAACCCGTTGTCGCCGTCGAACTCGAAGCACAAAAAGTGCCCCTGCTAAAGCTTGTACGCTTGGGCGAATGACTTCCATCCCTGGCCGAGGTACAAATTCCCCCCGACACTCACGGCCGTCTTCATCGCCCAGCTGCCGTTCTCGCAGTCCTCCATCTTCAGATACATGGTAGCTGCCACCATGCCTTGGAGCTTCTCTGCGAACGCCCTCGGGAGCCTTAGGCGGCTCTCGATGCCCTTGTACAGGATAACCAAGAACTCGAAGCTGCGCAGCTCCGGGGACATGTCTTCAGAGGATGGTGAGGGCGACACCGACGGCGTGGTGCGGCTGCACCCCTACCACGGCCGCGCCCTCGTCCACGGCCGCGCCCACATCCACGGCCGCGACCGCTGATGGTACCTCTCGCCGGGGACATGTCTTCAGAGGACGGTGAGGGCGACACCAACGGCATGGCATTGCCGCTGCGCCCCCTACCACGGCCTCGCCCTCATCCACGGCCGCGACCGCTGCTGGTACCTCTCGCCATGGATTTGGACGGAGGGGATCTGGTGAAGTTTGAATAACTATAGGCGATGGACTAGGGCTTCAAAGAGACCGCTGCCTGGTACCTCTCGCCATTTATACTCGCGGGTCTGCTCCGCCCACCTCCCCATCAGCCCATTCGCTAGCCTCCACGTATCAACATTTTCAACGGTTGGAAAATTCTATCCGTTACCATAGAGGCAAATATTGGAAACGGACAATTTTTTTAACCGTTGCCAATATAATAGGTGACGGAGATTGGAAAGGGTCCGTTGCCAATGTAGGCGGGCCTGGTCAGGTTTGTACGCACCGGCCGCGCGGAAAGCGCGATTCTCCATCGCCTAACACCTGCCGTTTCCATAGAGGGGTATCCGATGTGTCGTTCTGTACTAGTGTGATGCTGACTACTGGAAGGAAGCTGTCCGTAGCGAGATGCATTCCATCTTGGCTAATGGAACCTGGGAAGTCACTGATCATCCTAATGGGTGTAAACCTGTTGGATGTAAGTGGGTGTTTAAGAAAAAGCTTAGGCCTGATGGTACTATTGAGAAGTACAAGGCGCGGCTTGTGGCCAAGGGTTATACCCAGAAAAAAGGAGAAGACTTCTTTGATACTTACTCACATGTGGCTAGACTGACCATGATTCGAGTGGTACTTTCATTGGCTGCGTCGCATGGGCTTCTCGTTCATCAAATGGACGTGAAGACGGCTTTCCTAAATGGAGAATTAGACGAGAAAATTTACATGGATCAGCCTGATGGTTTTGTAGTACCTGGTCAGGAAGCAAAGGTGTGCAAGTTGTTGAAGTCTTTATATGGCCTAAAGCAAGCTCATAAGCAATGACATGAAAAGTTTGAGAGAACTTTGACTGCTGCAGGTTTCGTTGTAAACGAATCTGACAAGTGTGTGTACTATCGCTATGGTGGGGGCGAGGAAGTTATTCTCTGTCTGTATGTCGATGACATACTGATCTTTGGAACCAATCTTGATTTAATCAAGGAGGTTAAGGATTTCTTATATCTCATTGTTTTGAGATGAAGGATTTAGGAGTAGCTGATGTTATCTTGAACATCAAGCTGCTGAGAGATGGTGATGGTGGGATTACACTGCTTCAGTCTCACTATGTGGAAAAGGTCTTGAGTCGTTTCGGGTATGATGACTGTAAGCCTTCTCCGGCACCATATGATCCTAGTGTGTTCCTTCGAAAGAATCAACAGACTGCTAGAGATCAACTGACATATTCTCAGATTATTGGCTCGCTTATGTATTTGGCTTGTGCCACGAGGCCTGACATCTCTTTTGCTGTAAGCAAGTTGAGCCGATTTGTTTCTGATCCGGGAGATGATCATTGGCATGCGCTCGAGAGATTTATGCGTTATTTAAAAGGCACTGCGAGCTATGGAATTCACTACTCCGAGTATCCGAGGGTACTGGAGGGTTATAGTGATTCTAATTGGATATCTGGAGCTGTTTCTTGGAAGTCTTGCGAGCAGACCATCTTAACGAGGTCAACTATGGAAGCATAACTCAGAGCATTAGACACAACCACTGTTGAAGCAGAGTGGCCGCGAGAGCTTTTTGATGGACTTACATGTGGTTGAAAAACCAATACCCGCCATCCTTATGAACGAAGTCATCAAGGCATGTGAACAAGAGATTGAAATCTGTCTGAAAATTAAAGAACTCCGGAGTCATTGCGTTGGATTATATCCAAACGTCTAAGAATTTCACAGATCTCTTCACAAAGGGTTTAGATAGATAGTGCATTGAGCGAGATGGGTTTGAGACCCACGGTATAAGTTGTGCAAAGTGGTAAACCACTCTATGTGATCGAAGATCCCGTGAAGTAGAAGTGGGTGACAAGCTGTTGGACAGCTGAGAGGAGAGTATCCTTATATTTTACCATCCCACTCCATAAAGATGCAATACTCTCCTAATCTACATGGCAGGTTGATATTTATCTTAATGTATTCCAAGTGGCTTGATGCGTGTAAAGTACACGTCCGTTGAGAGACCCCAAGAGGAAGGTTTCAAGAGTGCAACGTGGAACCTGCACACAAGACAAGCAAACTACTTTGCCTAAACGCAACAGTGAGGTTGTTAATCTCACCGGCTTGCTGAAAACAAAGGATTAAAAGTGTGGTGTGGGAAATGATGTTTAATTGCAGAGAGTAAAAGAGAACAATGATTGCAGTAGGTTGTTTATCAGATGTAAAAGAATGGACCGGGGTCCATAGTTCACTAGTGGTGTCTCTCCATAAGATAGATAGTATGTTGGGTAAACAAATTACAGCTGGGCAATTGACAAAAAATTGAGCGCATGACAATGCATATATATGACATGATGACTACTATGATATTTGATGTGGGCATTACGACAAAATACATAGACCGTTATCCAACTGCATCTATGACTAATAATCCACCTCCAAGCTGTTATCCGAATTCCCCGTTGGTATTAAGTTGCACGCAACAGATTATTGCATTAAGTAAAGTGCATAATGTAAACAACACAATTATCCTTAGACAAAGCATTGTTATGTTATCCCTAGTGGCAACAACACATCCACAACCTTAGAGATTGCTGTCACTCCCCTAGATTAAATGGACACTGTACCCACTATCTAGCATAAATACTAACTCTTGGAGTTACAAGCATCTACTTGGCCAAAGTATCTACTAGTAACAGAAAGCATGCAAGACATAAATAACATATGAGGTATATTGATAATCAACTTGACATAATATTCAATATTCATCGGATCCCAGCAAACACGACATATAGCATTACAATAAGATGATCTTGATCATGTTAGGCAGCTCACAAGATCTAAACATGATGTCACAAGGAGGAGAGACAACCATCTAGCTACTGCCATGGACCCGTAGTCCAAGGATGAACTACTCATGCATCACTCCGGAGGCGGGCATGATGATGTAGAGCCCTCCGGTGATGATTCCCCTCTCCGGCAGGGTGTCGGGAAGAGGTTCTGGACCCTCCCGAGCTAGGGTTGACGACGGCGGCGGCTCTGGAACTTTTCGTGGATGGAGGCTCGGGTATTTAGGGTTTTCGCTTCAGGGCGAATATATAGGCGAAAGGGCGGCGGCTGGAGGCACCCGAGGGGCCCACACACGGGTAGGGCGCCGGCTCTAGGCTAGCCGCACCGAGGCCGTGTGTGGCCGCCTCAAGGCTTGGCTCCGTCTCCCCTCTGGACTTCGTGAACGTGTCGATGAAAATAAGGCCCTATGTATTGATTTCGTCCAATTCCAAGAATATTTACAGAACAACTTTTCTGAAATACAAAACAGCAGAAAACATGAAATAGCACTGTGGCATCTTGTTAATATATTAGTCCCAGAAAATATATAAAAATGATATGTAGTGTATGTAAAACATGTAGCAATTGGCATAATATCAACATAGAACATCAAACATTATAGATACGTTTGAGACGTATCATGGCTTACTTTTATAAGCGGAGATGTTGTCCTACAGAGCATCTCTTGAGGAATACACCTATATGAGTCTGACTGTTAAACATAGCAATTGATGAGAGTTGGGTGCTCTCTAGTAAACTCATGAAAGGTCTCAGAGTATGACGTATAAGATCCAAACCGTGGGAAGCCTTGCAATAGCCCAGTATCGGTCAAGGATTTGTGTGAAACTAGATTCGCAGCAAACTTGTAGTTCAAGGCATAGTCCACTATCCAAGTTGTGGTCTAGCGTAGCATAAGTTCTAAGTGGAAGTTCAACTTAACAGTCCTCCACTAAAGACCAGTATATAAAACAATGTTTTGGAACAAATTGATGAGTTAATCCAATGAGACTTTGTGGGGGGTTGTTCAAATTTTGACTAGCTTTGCTAGTGGTCCTTTGCTCCAAAGCCCAACTAAAATTCTGAAATTCTCATTCTGTAACAGCCCGAAGTTTAAGAACCTAAAAACCGGTGTAAATTTTTCCACTTTTGTGTTCATGGCATCATGCATCTTGTTGTTGTCACTAGGGAATTGTGCTAGGGAATTGTAGATGTTGCTAGGGAATTGTGGTTGTTGCTAGGGATTTGTGGAGGTTGGCACCACTTCAAACCAAAATGCTAAATTTGCTTCAACCAAATTTCAAAACAATGAAGGCACTCAATCTTGCAAACTAAAATTACTTTGACATTTCATATTTGTCAAGGAAGTTCCGAGAGCTCCAAAACAATATTTTGCACTTGCTCAAATTGTTAAAGGAGCAACATTTTGAATTCTAGCAAAATGCCCTTGTCGGCCCAGTGAAATCCAGGGTGTGCTGGGCCTGTCCTATACGGCCCTCGACACTTGATGGCGAATTTTCGCTAAGGACCAAGCCTATGGCCTGAGAGCCTCGCGAGGATCATTGCCTCGCGAGGGCATTTGAGGCAGCAGGGCCTGTGGAGGCCATATCCGCTGCTGCCCCCTCTTCAAGGAAATCTCCCCTGGGGAGAGGTCAACGCCGAATTCTCTACAGGGCGTCCAAGCCCTCGTGGAGATCGCTTCGCTGCAAAGCAACCTCTGCAGAGCGCACATGGGCTCTGCAGCGGCCGCAGAGTGACGCGCGCCCCTGCGCGCGGTGACGACGACGCCGCAGTTGCCATTTTGGTGATTAAAGGGGTCAATAAAGCTGTGCCACCCGCTCCGGACTACAAGGATTTCCTCTTTGGTGATAAGGGGACCGGCCGGCGCTACGCTCCAAGGCCAACGTCACCGTGGGCACCCCCACGTTCCTCTGCGGCCCCAGCTGGCCGTCCTGCATGGACGGTGGGTACTCTGCTACAGGAGTCAGCTTTACGCTCATGGACCGCGTCCATGGACATCCGGGCTGCGATGCACCGCGCTCCACCTTCTGCGCCACGTGACAGCCCTACCACAGTGCGAGTGCAAGGAGGGAGCACGGGGCGCCTATAAAAGGAGGACAAGGTGCACCGTAGCAAGGATCGCATTCTCATTCCAGCATAGCCACTTACGCGCAAGGAAGAAGAAGACCATTGCTTCCCTTCCTTGTATACACCATTGCCAAAAGAGAGCCCTCGGCAAGCTCATTGTACTGTAACCTCTACAAGCAGTGCAATACAGACAAGCAGGAGTAGCGGTATTACCTCCACACGAGGGCCGTGAACCTGGGTACGGGCTGGTGTTCATCTCTGTCGTGATGTCCCTCCGCTTGCTCGACGAGCACCGTCGCCGTGCAGGTTGAGGGTTGTTTGACCAACGTGTTCAGCCCCTTACACGAACTCTCTTCGTGAGCTTGACTATCCCTGTTTCGTGGGAGTCATTCTCCGACAATTGGCGCGCCAGGTAGGGGGCTGAGGCGCGTCTTCAACCTTCATCGACCTCTGCGCCATGGCGGACACTCGCGCAGCTCGCGCCACCCGGCGGGCGTCAGGCAGGGCAACCACCGAGCCCGCTGCCAACACCACCAACCCTCGCGGCCGTCCCCGCGCCAGCCGTGCCACGGGGCGCAACACCGCTGAACCGCGGGTGGAGCACCCCGAGGACGACGACGGCAACCACGACGACCGCTTCGACGACGACGTCGACCACGGGCACGGCGAGGACGCAGAGTCCTCGCATCCGTCCCAGCGCCACAGCGCCTCCACTCTTGGGCGTCCAGCGCCCAGCCCAAACACCGCGCTGCTCATGGCCGCGGAACTCTTCCGCTACCGTCCCACAGCTGAGGCGCACGACAACTGGCTCGGCCGCCTTCAGCACCTCGTCGACATTGCGGCGGCACCGCGCGCTGCTCCTGCGGCGTCGCGCTCTCTGGTGCACCACAACTCCGGACGCGCTGGAACCACCGCGCATGGCGCCTCCGCCGCCGCCTCCGCCAGGTCCGCCTCCGCCGCGGCGCACAAGGCCGCATCCCACGCGTCGTCGCCGCGCGATTGTCAAATCGTGCAGCGGACACCCCCAGACGCGCGGGTGGAAATGGAGCGCCAGAAGGACCTCCAGAAGCGCATCGTGGAGGAGATCGGCCAGGCAGGGCGACAGAACCGCCGTGCTCTTCAGGGGGCATCGCCTCGTACGCCACAGGTTGCGCGGCCTTCACCCGCAACCTGCGCGCGTCGTCTGGCCACAGAAGTTCAGGCCTGACCTACCCAAGGGCTACGACGGCACGAACAACCCCATCGAGTTCTTGCAGCTCTACACCACCTCCATCCAAGCTGCGGGGGGAGACGACAAGGTCATGGCCAACTGGTTCTCCCACGCTCTCAAGGATTCCGCCTTGTCGTGGCTCCTGAACCTTCCCGAGGACTCCATTGACTCGTGGGAGGAGCTCTGCCAGCAGTTCGTTGCGAACTTCAAGGGCACGTACGAGCGCGCCCTCACCTACAACGACCTGCGAGCTGTGCGCCAGAAGCCTGGCGAGACCCTCCGCAGGTACATCCAGCGCTTCAGCCAAGTCCGCAACAAGATCCCGAACATCCCGGACTCGCACGTCATTGCGGCCTTCAGAGAGGGCGTCACCAACCACAGGATGCTCGAGAAGCTCGGCATCCATGATACCCTCTCCGTGGTGAAGCTCTTCGACATCGCAGACAATGCGCCAAGGCAGAAGAAGGGCTCCTCTTCGTCAAGGTGGGCTCGACAGACGACCCTGTCGAGGGATCCAAGACCCAGAAGAGGCGTGACGAGATAAGCGCAAGCCTACCGCAGTCCTGGCAGCTGAACCCGACGCCAAGCATGTTCGCGAGGACTCTCCAGAGGCTGGCAAGAAAGAGGTGGACAACCGCCCGTTCTGCATCTACCACAACAGGCGCGGCCATGCGACAGAGAACTGCTATGACCTCAAGCAAGCGTGAGCAAGAAGAGGGCAGCGGTGGCCGCGGCAGAGGCCGTGGTTACCGCAAAGGTGGACGCAAGGGCAACTTCCAGAGGCCTCAGGGAACTCAGGCGAATGCCGCCGAGAAAAACAACAATCTGCCCGACGAAGAGCCTGGAGGCTACCAGGCCCCCAAGGGTGCCATGGCATGCATCCTCGGCGGATCCCAGGCGCCCAAGTCGAACAACCAGTTCAAGCAGTTCGCTCGCGAGCTCAACGCAGCGCTTCCCGGGGTCGAGACGTCCCGCCCCCTCAAGTGGTCCCAGTACACCATCGCCTTCGACGCCAAAGATCACCCCAAGTCTACAAAGACTGTGGGCACCCTCCCGTTGGTGTGCACCCCCACCATCAACAACATCGCCGTCGGCAAGACGCTCATTGATGGGGGTGCAGGCCTAAACGTCATCTCTGTCGAGACCTTCGAGACGCTTCAAGTGCCCTACGAGTGGCTCATGCCCTCCAGGCCCTTCACCGGGGTCACCAGCGGCTCAATCTCGCCTCTGGGGCAAGTGAGGCTCGCGGTCACTTTGGCACGCAGGAGAACTACCGCACCGAGCTAATTGACTTCGACGTCGCGCACATTGGCCTGCCCTACAACGCCATCCTCGGCTACCCCGCCCTCGCGAAGTTCATGGCCGTCACGCACCATGCCTACAACATGGTCAAGATCCCTGGCAGCGGTGGCACCATCACCATACGCGGTCACGTACAGGACGCCACGCGCGCCGTCGAGATCGCCTACAAGGCCGCTGCCATGGCATTCCCCGCTGACGAGGACATGGAGCCTCTCGAGAGGCCCAAGAAGAAGAAACAACTGTTCACTCAAGAGCAAGCATCTACAAAGAAGGTGTCGCTGAGCACCAGCGGCTCGGGGGCTGAAGGCTCGGGGGCTAGCGTCACCATAGGCGCTGGCTTGCCTCCCAAATAGGAAAGCGCGCTCGTCGCCTTCCTTCGGGCAAATTCTGACATGTTCGCATGGACTCCGTCAGAAATGTCCGGTGTACCAAGGGAGGTGATCGAGCACCACTTAGCCGTGTGTCCAGACGCACGCCCTGTAAAGCAAAAAGCGCGGAAACAAGCCCCCGAGAAGCAAGCGTTCATCATCAAAGAAGTAGAGAAGCTGAAAGCAGCAGACATCATTCGAGAAGTTGCCCACCCCACTTGGCTCTCCAACGGTGTGGTTGTCCCAAAACCCAATGGAGGAGGCCGGCTCTGCATCGACTACACAGACGTGAACAAGGCTGCCCCAAGGATCCATACCCCATGCCAAGGATAGACCAGATTGTGGACTCCACCGCCGGCTGTGATCTCCTCTGTTTCCTGGATGCCTTCTCAGGCTACCACCAGATCAAAATGGCCAAGGAAGACGAGGAGAAAACAGCATTTCTCACCCCTTGTGGTGTGTATTGCTACACTTGCATGCCCTTTGGCCTGAAAATGCCGGCGCCACCTTCCAGAGGCTCATGAGGATCGCCTTGGGGGCTCAGATGGGAAGAAATGCAGAAGCTTATGTCGACGACATCGTGGTCAAGTCTCGCGAGGGAGACACTCTCTTGAAGGATCTCGAGGAAACCTTCGCCAGCCTGCGCAAGGTGAACATCAAGTTAAACCCCGCCAAGTGCGTCTTCGGGGTGCCTTCAGGCAAGCTCCTCGGGTTCCTCGTGTCCCACCGCGGCATAGAAGCAAACCCTGACAAGATCAAGGCTATAGAAGACATGCAGCCACCTCGCCGCCTCAAGGACATGCAGCGCCTAGCAGGATGCATGGCCAGCTTAGGCCGCTTCATCTCCAAGTTCGGCGAGAGAGCCTTGCCATTTTTCAAGATCATGAAGAAATCCGGCACCTTCAAGTGGACTCCAGAGGCTGACGAAGCTTTAAGGACTTGAAGAAATACTTGGCTAGCTCACCAGTCATGGTAGCCCCCAGGGCAGGCGAGCATCTGAAGCTGTACCTAGCAGCCACTCCACAAACTGCTAGCGCCGTCCTGGTGGTGGAAAGAGAAGAGCCAGTTCTCCAAGAAAAGCACTGCCACACCAAGTCCAGAACCTCCCGACGAGGAACAGTCTCTCCAGACCCAGTGCCAGGCCCACAGCCTCAAGTCGAGCCCTCCACGAGCACCCTGCCGAGGCTCCTCCACAGGCAAACCTCGCCAAAACTCCTGAGGAGCCTCTCGAGGGAGCCGACGCTGCTGCACCATCAACGACCCTCGTCGAGCATCCAGTCTACTTCGTCAGTACTGTACTGCGAGATGCTCGCGAGCGGTACCCAGTGCAGCAGAAGCTCCTCCTCGCGCTACTCATCGCCTCCAGGAAGCTGCGCCACTACTTCCAGGGTCACCCCATCACGGTGGTCACGTCCTTCCCCCTGGAGCAGATCCTGCGCAACCCCAACGCTACTGACCGCGTCGCAGGGTGGAACATTGAGCTGCAGCCATTCAACTTGCGCTTCGACACCACAAGAGTCATAAAAGGGAGAGCGCTGGCGGATTTCGTCGCCGAGTGGACAGACCCAACTCCTGAAGAGCCTCGCGAAGAAGAAACCGCGTCATCGGGAGATACAATGCCAAGCCACTGGACCATGCACTTCGATGGAGCTTTCGCCTGCCGCAATGGTGGGGCTGGCGTTGTCTTAACCTCACCAAAAGGTGACAAGCTCTACTACGCCATCCAGCTGTGCTTCACAATAGACAAGATCTCCAACAACATCGCCGAGTACGAGGGCCTCCTCGCCGGGCTCAGAGCCGCAATCGCCCTTGGCGTCAAGCACTTACTCATAAAGGGTGATTCCCAGCTCCTGGTTAACTTCTCCAACAAGAGCTACACGCCTAAGACGACCACATGGCCGCCTACCTTGAAGAGGTTCGCAAGCTCGAGAAGCACTTCAGGGGCATGGAGCTCATGCACATCCCGCGAAAGGAGAACCAAGAGGCAGATGACATCGCCAAGCGAGCATCACGAAGGCAGGCCCAGTCGGCCGGCGTGTTTGAAGAGAGACTCTCCAAGGCGTCCATAAAGCAGCCACAAGAAGCAGCAGCCGCAAGCACAGACGAAGTACTCCCACCACCTCCTATAGGTGGGGCACCCAACTGCGGTCCATCCTCAGGGGAGCGTCTGCTGCTGGCTATGGTGCACCAAGAGACAGGCTGGGTTGACGAACTCAAAGACTACCTGCTGAAGGGAGTCCTTCCTGAAGAAGACGCGGAGGCAGAACGAGTGGCTCGACAAGCCAAGTCATACTACATCCTCGAGGGAGACCTGTACCGCAAGCGCCCAAATGGAATTGCACTCAAGTGCGTCCCCCCCGAGGAAGGCCGCATGCTGATCAGAGACATTCACAGTGGAGAGTGTGGCCACCATTCCTCTGCACGCACCCTGGCAGGCAAGGTCTTCAGGAGCGGTTTCTACTGGCCCCAAGTGCTTCAAGATGCCACCACCATCGTCCAGTCTTGCGATGCGTGCCAGTTCCACGCCAAGCAAGTTCATCAGCCTGCACTGGGACTCCAAACCATCCCGCTCTCGTGGCCTTTCGCGGTCTGGGGCCTTGACATTCTGGGACCCTTCCCGAGATCACAAGGGGGCTACCGCTTCCTCTTCGTGGCAGTCGACAAGTTCACCAAGTGGGCAGAGGTTGAAGCAGTGCGCAGCATACCGGCCAGGGCGGCAGTAAAATTCATCAGAGGCCTGGTCTGCCGCTTTGGTGTGCCTAATCGCATCATCACCGACAATGGCTCACAATTCACCAGCGGCATCTTCAGGGCCTACTGCGAGAGCCTCGGCACCAAGCTCTGCTTCGCCTCGGTGGCTCACCCACAGAGCAACGGCCAAGCCGAGCGAGCAAATGCTGAGGTCCTCAAGGGCCTCAAGACAAGAGCTTCAATCGCCTGAAGGGCTACGGCAAGGGCTGGATAGACGAACTCCCGTCCGTGCTCTGGTCCATCCGCACGAACCCCACGAAGCCCACTGGTGAGACGCCATTTGCTCGTGTATGGAGCTGAAGCAGTCCTCCCCACAGAGATCAAGCATGGATCCGCACGGGTCCTTGCCTTCAACGAGGACGATCAAGCAGACCTCCACAGCGACGACCTGCTACTCCTTGACGGGTTGCGCCGCCGTGCCGCCCTCAGGGCAGCCAAGTACCAGCAAGACCTGCGACGCTACCACAGCCGCCACATACGTCCGCGCACTCTCGAGACAGGCGACCTCGTCCTCAGGAGAATCCTCTCCAGGGAAGGTCTCCACAAGCTCTCGCCAATGTGGGAAGGCCCCTACAGGGTCCACATCGCCAGGCCTGGCGCGGTACGCCTCGAAACGGAGGACGGCATTCCGGTCAAGAATCCATGGAACATCGCGCATCTACGCAAGTTCTACCCGTGATCATAGTCACGCCAGACATTTTTTGTCTCTAGAGGGAAGCACACAACTTCACCTCCAAGCTTCACAAAAGCTTCTCCTCCCGAGGGCCAGCCCCTCTGAGCTCTCCTGATTACGTGCCGCCGCAGGCCGTGAAGAGTCTCAGCCACTGAATGTGGTCCCCATGCCTCGACATGGAAAACTTTATCTTGGTCACACCAAGTGTAATGAACCAATTCGTTTCTCGATGAAACATTGCGCTGAGGCGCCGCTATGTAATATTTTGGTGGTGAGTTTTTTTCATCATCTTAGTTCATTTCGCGCTATATTCTTCCCCATGCGCACCTCGCGAGCGGGGGCTGAGTACGGTGACTGTGCCTCAAGAGCACCCCAACAGCACCGCAAAATCCAAAGGATCCGAGCTCTAGCACGTGAGCACGCTCTCACGCCTGTTACCTCCCCAAAGAGCTCTGGCCCATGGGCTTGCTCCCAAAACACGCCACCTCACCAAAGGACCTTGGTACTTACTCTCCTCGCGAGATACCCATGAGGAAGCCTATAAGCGCGCATGGGTGTTTACTACCATGTGCCGCTTTGGGTCTGCCTCTCTAACCAATACAGGGAACAAGAAGTCCTCCCCAAGGTCGAGAAGTCACGCTCCGACCCCTAGAAGGGAGCGCACCATCAGGGAAGCCAACGCCCTCTACGAGGCCAAAGTCTCGCCAAGCTAAGTCTAGCGCTTGCGCTCCTCAGAAGTGTTTTCTCCCTCTCACGGGCACCTGTCGCCCCTCGAGCGGTTTTTTCTCTCTCACACTCCATGGACTGCTTGTGCGTCAAAGGGGAGCCCTCGAGCACCGCGACTCGAGAGCCCTTACCTCTCCAAGCCTTAAACACCCCCCGGCCTTGCCGAGTCACGCTCCGGCATACCGTAGCGGCGGTGTCATAGCGCAAAGAGATGGGTCCTGACGACGTAGAGCGAAGAAAGACATGGAACAGGGACAAAGGACCCTTCGAGGGGCACACACACATGTTTGCATACGATTAAAGTATCTTACAAGCCAGCGTGAATTAAAACAAGTCTTAAAACAAAGATAATTGCGCCAAGCGCATCTTGTTGCAGGAGTGGCCTAGGCAGAGGGTTCACCATCGCCGTCCTCTTCAGCCTTCTCTTCTTCGGCGCCTTCATCCTCCTCAGCGGCCTGCTCCGCCTCAACCCTCTTGAAGCGGTCGACGTAATCGTTGACTTCTTCTCGAACCAAGTTGGAGAGCTCCCAGGCCGGATCTCCCTCGATGGGCTCGGTCACTGACTCGAAGTCGAAGCCGGGGTGAAGGCGCTGGAGGTTGGCGAAGACGCGATCGATCGCCACGGTCAAGAGCTTGCGGCACTCCTCATCAACAACGTCGCCAAGTTCCGCCACAGGGCCCTCGAGCACAGAGAAGAGCTGGTCGAAGTAAGCAAGATATGTGGCGGCATCAGCGTTCCCATGGACGGGAACAATAGGTGCATCCACTCCTAGCTGCCCCGCGAGAGTATTCCCCCGGGCCACTAAGGATTGGAACATGCGCTCCCGTTGCTGCGTCAAGACCTGTGCCGCCTGCACGCGATGCTCAGCCTCTTCGGCGCGCTCCACGACAGGGCCCACCTGAGCGGTCAACTCCTTCATGTCCGCCATCAAGAGGCAAAGTTCTGTTCCGCGCGCCCGAGCCTCCGCGGCAGCCTGGAGGCGAGAGTCGAATCGCTTCTTCTGGGCCTCAAGGTCCTGGACGCGAGCCTCAAGCTCTTTGCGTCTCTTCGTGAAGCGCTCCTCTTGCTTCTTGGCCTTATCCGCGAAGTCTTTTCTACAGCTGTCGCGAAAGAGCTTCTCCTTCGTCGCAGACTCTTCCGCCATCTTCTCCTCCTTTTTGCGAAGGTTCTCGTTGGTCAGCGCAAGGCGCTTCTGGTAGAACTCCTCATCTTGAGTGACCTTGTACTCGCGGGCTTCCAGGTGCTCCCGCTGCGCGGATTGATCCTTCTCGATCTGCTCAACCTGGTCTTCGCGTTTGCGCGCCTCGGCCTCGCGGGCGTCGAGATCAGCTCCGCGCTGCACGATCAAGTCTTCGCGAATGCTCAAACTCTCACGGAATTTCTCCAAACTCTGCCGCACATTTTCCGACTCGGCGACGATCCCCGCCTCGCGGTCCAGAAGCTCTTTGTGCTTGGCGGAGACCGCCGCCTCGCGCCGCCAGCTCCTGGTGTTTGGCCTCGGTCTCCACCTCGAGAGCCTCGCGCCTAGCACCCAGGTCCGCTAGGGTCTCCTCGACCTCGCGGACCACGCTGATGCGGATCTCCTCAGCAGAGCGCAGCGCTGCCTCGCGCTGCGCCTGGGCAGCTTCGTTCTTCCGGCGGCAGCTCTCCACGGTCTCATGAAGACAAGCCCAGCCCCGCGCAAGCTCAGCGGCCTCCTCCGCCCTGGAGCGATCTTCCTCGGCAAGCTGGGCCTCAAGCTCGTCGAGAACCTCCCTCGCCGAGCGGAGGACAGCCCCACGGCGGGCTGCGGCGGGGCGCCGCCCCCGCAGAACTAAGGCCCATGGCTCGCCGGAGGGCCTGGAAACGCCGGCGCCTGCCGAGGATTCCGGAGCGTCCAACCTTGGGCTCCGAGTGGCCTCAAGGCGCGCCTGGGGGCTCTGGTGCGAGCCCCCCTCTTGGTCCACCAAGGGGCCTTCAGGGGGCTTTGATGAGAACCCCCCTCACCGGAGGCCTCCTGGGGGTTCGGGGCATCTTCATCTTCAACCACGTCATTCTTCTGCCCCTGGGGAGCGCTCTCCTCTCCAGGGACAGGGTTGGCCTTCTCAGTTGAGGCCGCCTCCCCAGCGGCCTCAGAGTCCGCTGTGGCCTCTCCAAGTTTCGTGCTCGGTGGGGGCGATGACGCGGCGGCCTCCTCCATTTCGACGTCAGCGCACGCCCCCGCGGACGCCCCTGTCACCGCGGCACACTCCTTCGCCGGCGGCGTGAACCTCGCCGCATCCGCATCCGCCGTCCCCTCCGGCTGCAGGGGGAGACGTCAGGCCGCATAGGTGGAGGCATCGCCACCTCTGCCTCCCCCTCCATCTCCTTGCAGTGCTCCTCTGCTTCAGGAGGCGGTGCCGCAGCCTCAGGAGATGAAGCAGTGCCCTCGGGAGGCACCTCGTCAACTGTACACGCTGCAGGCGCCGCTGCAGCGCTGGGGATCTCTCCAAGCCTCCGAAGTCTCCGCCTCTTCGGCACCTCGGGGCCCCTGGAGAGGCTAAAACTCAAAAACTCCGCAGGAAGCCTACGCAAAACAAGCCAAGACAGAAAAGGGAGTCAGTTCTTACCCTGATGTCTTGGCGCGGGAATCGACCCACACCGTGTTCGACGACCGCCACGGCCTCGGTGGTGCGGCTCCGGCGCCGGACCCCTCGAGAGCGGCCTCGGCTTTCCTCTTGAGGGAGATGCCCGCTGGACTCCGGCGGCCCGGTCATGAACGGCCTTGGAGCGGGGCTCGCAATGGCCTGATGAAGCTCCGTCATCGTCGCTCTCCTCTTGCCCCTCGGCGCGCTGCGAGGGAGCGACCACGAACTGGCCGCTGCTGCCTGAGAAGCCTCGTGGGCCTCACCTCAGGCGCCGCGCTCTTCGAGGTGCTCGAGCTCTCCGCTGGAGAGGCAGAGCCTCCCGAGGCGCCGGTTGCGCCTGCGTCGGATTCCACAGGCGTTACCGTCGTCTCCTCGTCGCCCTCAGCTGGCGCCCCCTGCGCCGCGGACTCAGGATCTTCGCGGGGCCCCGCATGTCCCTTGGGCACCAGGCCCCACCGGTCGAACTTCGGCATCGTCTGCACGAGCGAGACGCGGCGCCCAAGGTCAATCCTGTGGAGCGGGACCGCCTTATCGCCGGGCTGGGGATATCAGGAGCCGTGAAGAGCGTCTCCATAATGGTGCGCACCTCCTGCTGCGTGAAGAGGGTTGCGCTCAGGCGCATTTTGTCCCTCTGGTTGGAGTAAAGCCACATTGCGTCCGCGTGCCACTGGAGCGGAGCAATGCGGCGCTTCACGAAGTCCTTGGCCACCATCTGCCCGGTGAGGCCTGCCTCGCGGAGGTCCTTCAAGCGCCTCATCACAGGGCCAAGCGCGGCTCCCTTGAGCGCTTTAGAAGACCAGCTCGCCCTCTTCATCGGAGGCGCCTCGGGCAGGTCAAAGAAGGCGCTCCGGCTGCCAAACTTCATGAGGAACCAGCGCTTGCGGAAGTCCTCCACCCTCTTCGTCACATTGGTCACAATGTTCTCGCCGTTCCGCGCGATGGGGATGTACGTGCCCTTCATGCCCTCCGCGATGCGGAAGGACACGCACCCTGACCGCTCCTTGTTCGCCGTGAACCGGAGCGTAGAAGCTTCGGAAGAGGTCCACCGAGGGTGGAATGCCGATGTATGCCTCGCAGAGGTAGGCGAAGATGGCGAGGACAAGGATGGAGTTAGGATGGAGATGAAGGACCTGGATCTGGTAGCGCTCCAGAACCGCCAGGAAGAAATCGGAGAAAGGAGGCACAAGCCCGGCGAATAGGGTGTGCATGAAGATGGGGTAGAAGTCGCCGAAGGAGTTGTCCGCCGGCTTAAGCACCGTAGCGCCGTGCTCGTTGGTCGCTGAAGCCGCCATGTGACGCACTTTCTCCAGCTGCGCCTTCTTCTTAAAGCGGAAGCCGGTCAGAGCCGGCTCGAAGTCGCCGACCTGCTGCGTCGCGGCAGGTTCGCCGCCCTGCACCACGGCTTTGCCTTTCGAGGCCGCGGAAGCTTTCTTGGGCGCCATTGCCGCAGGATTGCGAGGGGGGAGGTGCGTCGAAGACACAGGAGCGCAGGCGTCAAGAGCAAGGAGACGGGCGCGCAAATGAGGCAGTAACTGCTGCCTGAACCGGCGCTGCAGGCTTTATTCCCCTCAGAGCAGTTACCGAGACGTGGTGGGACCCCCCACTACGCCCATCATCTCCGAGGAGAACGTGTCGTCGCGGCGTAACTGCCCTGCACGTGTCTCAGGCCGGCCGGACACTTTGGGCCCATGACGATTCGCCTGCGTCCATTGGACTACATCGTGCCCATCATGGGCCCGGGGGCTACTGTCGGCCCAGTGAAATCCAGGGTGTGCTGGGCCTGTCCTATACGGCCCTCGACACTTGATGGCGAATTTTCGCTAAGGACCAAGCCTACGGCTTGGAGAGCCTCGCGAGGATCATTGCCTCGCGAGGGCATTTGAGGCAGCAGAGGCCTGTGGAGGCCATATCCCTGCTGCCCCCTCTTCAAGGAAATCTCCCTGGGGAGAGGTCAACGCCGAATTCTCTACAGGGCGTCCAAGCCCTCGTGGAGATCGCTTCGCTGCAAAGCAACCTCTGCAGAGCGCACATGGGCTCTGCAGCGGCCGCAGAGTGACGCGCGCCCCTGCGCGCGGTGACGACGACGCCGCAGTTGCCATTTTGGTGATTAAAGGGGTCAATAAAGCTGTGCCACCCGCTCCGGACTACAAGGATTTCCTCTTTGGTGAAAGGGGACCGGCCGGCGCTACGCTCCAAGGCCAACGTCACCGTGGGCACCCCCACGTTCCTCTGCGGCCCCAGCTGGCCGTCCTGCATGGACGGTGGGTACTCTGCTACAGGAGTCAGCTTTACGCTCATGGACCGCGTCCATGGACATCCGGGCTGCGATGCACCGCGCTCCACCTTCTGCGCCACGTGACAGCCCTACCACAGTGCGAGTGCAAGGAGGGAGCACGGGGCGCCTATAAAAGGAGGACAAGGTGCACCGTAGCAAGGGATCGCATTCTCATTCCAGCATAGCCACTTACGCGCAAGGAAGAAGAAGACCATTGCTTCCCTTCCTTGTATACACCATTGCCAAAAGAGAGCCCTCGGCAAGCTCATTGTACTGTAACCTCTACAAGCAGTGCAATACAGACAAGCAGGAGTAGCGGTATTACCTCCACACGAGGGCCGTGAACCTGGGTACGGGCTGGTTTCTCTGTCGTGATGTCCCTCCGCTTGCTCGACGAGCACCGTCGCCGTGCAGGTTGAGGGTTGTTTGACCAACGTGTTCAGCCCCTTACACGAACTCTCTTCGTGAGCTTGACTATCCCTGTTTCGTGGGAGTCATTCTCCGACAGCCCTAAACGAACCCTATGAACAAAGTGGTCCAAACAATTTTATTTTGAGACGCCAATTTTTGTGATGCTTCTATATGTATGGGGAGGCAACCAAATTTTCTATATTTTTATAAAATGCTTTGGTGCCTCAATTAAATCAGAGAAACGTCACTAGAGTTTTGATCTCTAAAGAATAAAAAAGGGCTTCGTTGTAATTAGCTGAGGACAATCCGTGGTGAGCAGAGTTTTCCCGAGGGTTATCCGTGAGATGGTCGGTCTCTCTCCACGCCACTATCGCCATGTCGCCGCGCGCCCATGCCTTCGCCGTGGCAGTGCATCGCCGGGCCCCCTCTGCTGCCTTCCCCTGCGAGAGCACACCCGCGACCTCACCTGCTACCTCCTCACATGCCCCCGTTTCCCCTCATCCTTTCCCCACCTCTGCTCACCCCGAGCCGCCAATGGCCGCCGGGATGCGCCGCCGTCTCCCCGTCATTTGAGGCAGCCCCAAGCCGCCTAAAAGCCACCAAAAGATCCGCGGGTTCCCTTCTTCGTCCTGCGCCAAAGGAATCGGCCGGGGAAGACCGAAATCGCCGTCGCCTTCCACCACCTCGCCGCCGCGTTTCGAGCTCCGCCGCGTCGATTGCCGCCGTTACCGTCCATCCGTGACCACGTCAAGCGCCAACGAGCCGAGGGTGAGCACCGCGCCCTTCTGGACCTCCTCTCCCTCCCCATTTCGCCGTAGCCCTCGGGGGTGCGATGAAGGTCGCCGTCGCTCCGTTCATCGTGCGTCGGATTTTCCGAGCGCAAATCGACCGGAATATCCGAACCAGTCCAGTGCGGGAAAATTTTAGTCCTTAGTCGATTTTTTTCCAGGCTCTCCGCAGCGATCAGATTTTCCGAACGATAGCAACTCCGGATTTTCCGATTTCTATCAATACGAAGAAACTTTCTTTCCTAGCCATTTTTCTCGGGTGAACAGTGCACCGGATATTCCGATTTGGAAAAATCGGAATTTCGTTTTGTCCAGTACAAATATTCCTGTTTAGGTTATTTTGGTCTTATAATTGGTTTAAACAACTGGTCTGCGTTGATTAAAGTGTAATCCGGGCGATTTAGAAGAGGAATGAAAGAGATAACAACTTTTGTCGGGACAT